>ABLG01000097.1:0-111831 GCA_000172435.1 Meloidogyne hapla | reverse complement strand
AAATATATATGAATTGTATAAACGAAGTTGAAGCTAACAAGTTATGATTTGTTCTATATAGAGATCTAATAGTAGGGAATATATATGAATTGTATAAACGAAGTTGAAGCTAACAAGTTATGATTTGTTCTATATAGAGATCTAATTCTACAAAATATATATGAATTGTATAAACGAAGTTGAAGCTAACAAGTTATGATTTGTTCTATATAGAGATCTAATTCTACAAAATATATATGAATTGTATAAACGCAGTATAACAAATTATAAAGTTAATCAATTAAAGTCTATCGGAATTATTCTAAATATTTTTAAGACTAAGATTGTGAACTAAGATTGAAACAGATAAGAACCGTGCATATATTACTTTTATTACTTGATCTAATTGCTTTGGCAGGGTAAAGTTGAAAACACGAAAAGATAATTTTATAAACAATAATTATAGAAGAAAAAGAAATGATAAAAACTAAACAAAATATATATGAATTGTATAAACAATTCATAAATTCCCTATTTTTATTACTTGACAAAATAATTAATAAGAAGTGGACTAAATGGAAAATTTATTTTGGGAAAAATAGTATAAATATTTAAAATAAAAATAAATGTTAGAAATTATAAAGATAAAAAAGAAAATTTCTTGATGTTATAAATGAACAGTACAAAGATGTCGAATTGTGGGCCTCCCATGTGGACAATCAACGGCTGTTCAATTTTGCCCATATTCTCAATAATTTGTTTCATTTTAAAGTCAGAAAGTCTAGGCTGACAGTCAGAAAGTCTAGACTGACATTTTTGAAAAATCTTTTTTGATACTAGCCCTAAAAAATAAGGAGAATTATAAGATCTTGTCAAAATTTCTCAAAAAAATTTAGTTTCCTCGATTCGGATTTGGTATATCTGACCTAATCCCATATATCCGCTTATATCTCGATAAATTTTTATCAAAAACGCTGAAAGATGTCAAAAGAGATAGATTTCTGTTAGGAAGGGCTTTGTATAAAAGCCCTTAGTAAAGTTTAGTATAAAAGCAGTTAGTGTTAACCAGCCAGGAGTCAGTTAGTTCAGCACAACCTTCAGCCATCTTCATCTCTATTGTATTTGCCTTCGCGATAAACTTTGTTGGTGTGTCTCGTCTACGTTCAAGTGTGGTCTCAACAGTGGCGCGGTTTTGTCCACTACACTGATGCTCAACAATTTCAAGCTTTCGAATGATGTATAGAATGTCCATCTACATATTTGATATCGGCCAAAATTTGCTAAAACGACAAAACTTATTACTCACCCTAAGTAAACAAAGTCAATCTAGGGATTTATTATTTATCAAATAAAACATTTAATTTTTAAAAAAAAATTAAATGTTTTTTTTGACACTTGTATTCTTCACTTATTTGTTAGTTTGTTACTCCAATTTTATTTAACTAAGTAACATTTGCCTCCCCAATTCAATTTTTTTTAAATTAATTTTTAAGATATAATTCAAAGTTTGAGCTTTATTTAACACTTTTTAAGACACTTATTTTTTACTGCCTTTATATTTATTTAAAACATGCCTAACCGACAAAATAATTCAACTTTAATTTCATATATATTTGTATTTTTTTTCTCTCCATTTCAGCGGTATATTGTATATCCTTTGGAGTTTGAATAAATTTATTATTAAAAAAAAATTAAATCCACAAGTGAATTTAGCTTTACCTTAGTAAACTTGTTTTTATAAAAATTTAGAAATCATTTTTAGGACTATTAAATTTTATATTTTATTTGAATAATTTATTTTAATAAATGAATACGCGAATTATTTTTATTTAGACAACTTCTAAAAAAATAATTAATTTTATTATACAGCTTTAAAATTAGTTGAAAATTATTTTATCAACTTAAAATTTTTTGATAAAATTAGTTGAAAATTTAGTTCAAAAAATTTAAATAATAATTATTTTTCATTTAGTTTTCATAGAAATTATTTAAAAATGTTGTCATATCAAGATATAATTCTAATATTCATAAAAATATAAATTCTAAATTTTTATGGAAAGTGGTTACCTAGATAAAGGCTAAATTCGCGGGGAATTCAAATCTAAACAAGTAAATACAAATCCCTGTATAACTTTAACTTAATTCGGGACAATTATTTTGTATTTGTTAAAATTCATTTTAACTCAAAATTAAAGAAAGAGTGTTTCAATTTCATTTTTAATAACTTCGGCATTATCTTAATCAAAATTTAAATCTGCCTCTTCAATTGATTTTATATTATTTTTTGTTAAATTTACACATCCATTTTCTATTTTTTCTTCTCTTTTTCTTTTCTTTAAAATTTTCTTTTTTAAATCTTAAAAATTTATTTTAATTGTTTGATGCGGACGATAAATATTATTTGAAGAAGTTGAAGTTATTGGTTGTATTGTTGGAGAAGAATTAAATGGAAGAGAACATTCCGAAGAAGAAGATGTGAAGACAATAATGTTGGTGTACGGAAATTTCGTGGAGACGAATTTTCCAGAGACGAAATTTCCGGTACCCATAATGTTAAACTTTCATTAATTGATGATTGTGGTGTTATGTATGCTTAGTATTGTTAGAATAAAAGCCACTGGATCATACTAGCCTAGCTAGTCCCTGATCTCCTTCGTCCAATCCCTTCAAAATTATTATTTCTTTGTAGATAAATATTATTGTTAACCATTACCTTCGTTCTTGTCCGCTGGACAGTAGAAGGTTGACTTAAGATTTATTAAAAAATAAAAAGATAAATTTTAAAAATCAATTTTAATAATTTCCAAAAATATTAATAAATTCTTCGGGATACGACTCACAAATCTTTACATTACCAAGGCTTGGTTATTCCGATTTGAAAAATTTCCTAAGGGCAGAAAAATTAAAAATGTATTTTACTAACAATCGTAGCCAGAGCGAAATTCAAAATAACCCAAGTTCTGAACCATGGGCTAATTTGAGATAATAATTTAATAAAAAAACAATAATCTTCATCAACTAACTTGAACAATATTTCCACTGTCAGTTCTTTCCATTTTTTCAAATATTTGATAGATTAGTAGATGATTTAACATCATAAAATAAACACTATGATTTTGCTAATGAATAAGATTTGATTTGATTAAGGTTCTAGTTGAAGGAATAGAAACTAAGAAAAAATTCTTTAGAATTAAAAAGATTTTCAAAAGAATTTTTTTCTAAAATTTCCTTAGAAAATTTAGCTCAATTTTGATCTTAATGCCTTAAACATAAAGCAACTAACATTATTTGTTATAGAGTATTTCCTGGATTTGATTCATTTAATTCAATTAAATCATTTTTCGGAATACCAAGTCAAATAATTACAACAACAAATTGAGTATTTCTACCTAGAGAGACATAATTGTGAGTTTATGAAACTAGAAAAAATTAAAAAAAGCCGTTCCACAATCGTTTTTCAACGTCGTTCTGGCTTTGTGCTAGTCGTTCAGCGGGTTAGCCACGTCGACAGACATAGGTTAGAGAAAAGATTTGCAGTGGTGTTAGGGGCACTTTTCGGTTATCTCCCACCATTTTCCTTTCCGTCTCCTTCCTTCTTTTCTCCTTTTCTCCTAAACGACAAATGATCAAAAGAAAATAATGGTCAGGCAAAAAGAATAAAGGGCAAGTAAAGTTTATCAAAATAAAATTTAAAAATCATTTTGGAAAAAAGCAGGATAGTTCAGCATTTCAGGGCCTATGACCACTGGGTCTTGGTACATGCGTTAGCCTATTCATTAATATTTTGGCCTTCATTATAATCTTTTTTCTCCATTTAATTTTAAGGCCAAAATATGAATGAATAGGCTAACGCCTGTACCAAGACCCAGTGGCCATAGGTCCTGAAATGCGGAAGTATCGTACTAACTCAGAAAAATTTGTTTTAAACAAAATTTAAAACAAAACAAGAGTAATAAATGACGCCGTTCCCAGATTTACTGCCTTTTTAAATAAATTTAATCCCTTGACCATTATTTGCCTTTGACCATTTTGTAAAGGAGAAAAGAAGGAAGGAGAAGGAAAGAAAAATGGTGGGAGATAACCGAAAGTACCGTGTTAGGTCCTAAGGTGTCCGATCTGGCAAGTTACGCAGCGCTAGAAAAAGGGGCAGTAACGGGAAAAGTTGTAAAATGATCTTTCGATCCCGAGCAGGGATGGGCGCTTGCGTTATTTGCGTTAAATTTTGGCATTGCGTTGCGTTAATCTTGCCGAAATTAACGCAAAAAACATACACCCCTAACGATGGAAATTTTGTGAAAAATATTCTAAAAGAAGGAAATTTAATTAAATTAGGCCAGAAATTTTCCCCTTTGGGGCTTAAAAATTACAAAATTTTTGCCTTCGGCGCCATAATTTGAAATATTTCATCCTATGTGGTTTATTGGTTTTTTCTGTCTTGGTCACGGTCTTGAGTTAATCTTGGTCTTGGTTGAGCTTTTTAGAAGATGTTAGTCTAGAAAAGTGAATTTTCCCCCACTTGGCTTTATAATGAATATAACAGATTTAAACTCTTGAAAATTTGTTGGCAAGTCTCTAATGCGGTAACTAAAGATTATTTTCATTTACTTCCCTTTTACTAGTCTAACAATAAATTATTGTTTAAAAGTATTTTTGGCTTTTATTTTTAATTTTTTTGCTTTTCCTATTTTTTGCATTCTTGCGTTTTTTGCGTTGATTTTTGGCCTTGTTACGTTTTTTGAAAATGTCTCTTGCGCCCATCCCAGATCCCGAGGTGGAAATTTTAATCGCAAGGTTGTAAGCCGAGATATTAAATTTCTAAGGAGCCAAATACTGTAAAATCAATTATTGTGCCAATTATCTATTAAATTCGGAACAAATGGCCACTTGATCTTGGCTGGTACTACAACCTATTAAATAATCTAAGTCAGGTTTGTACGAAAAACATGATTGTTTATGCAGAAATTATTCAACATAACCAACATAACGTTTAATTCTGGCCTGACTAACTTAAAAATAAGTTAGAATCCTCAAAATTCTCATTTTCGAGATGAACAAAATTTAAAATTTTACATTTTGGCGTTATTTTATTGTCGAAATGACCGTTGTTGAAATAATTTTGTCGAGATGATATTGTCGAAATGATCATTGGCGAAGTTATCAGCCACCGTTTTGAAGATCCCTAGGAGATAGTTCAAAAATTCACACTTTGCAAAATATTTCTAAAAAAATTTTTAAATTTCATTTTATAAATACAAAATGCCAATTTTTGCCAACATAATGCCACTTTTTCATAAAATTCATAACATAAATTTCTATTTCTCAGGACATTCGTATTAAGTAATACTGATAATTTTAATTTATTCATTATGTCAACATACGAAATAATTTCTCAACAAGTCATGGATGATCTCGAAAAATATTTTTCAGATACTGCCAGCAACGTAATTTAAAATTTTGTAAATATCTTATTTTGATTTTTAGGAGCCTGGGAGAGTTGGAATGACAAATCCCGAGAATTGTTGTTTCGCAATTGCCGTCATACAGGCGCTCCTAAATACACCCAAATTTGTTAATTTTTATCGAACGGGATTGGCTGGAACAAAAATTATTGCAAACAATAATCAAGGATCTAAGGGGTCTCTGACGGGTTGTGTTTATGCCCTCTCGAACTGTTATTGGTCAGGAAGAATTGATATACACCCAAATTCCTAAATACACCCAAATTTGTTAATTTTTATCGAACGGGATTGGCTGGAACAAAAATTATTGCAAACAATAATCAAGGATCTAAGGGGTCTCTGACGGGTTGTGTTTATGCCCTCTGTTACGTCTGCGGACAATAATGAAGGCAATGGTTAATAATAATAATTTATCTACAAAGAAATAACAATAATGGTGAAGGGATTGGACGAAGGGAATCAGGGACTAGCTAGGCTAGTATGATCCAATGGACTGTCGCTAACAGTGGCTTTTATACTAACAATAGCACAACGGCTTTTATAATAAGGCAACACCCACAACACCTCCCTCTTTAAAGGCTGAGGTCTCAATACCACAACACCTTCCTTCTTTTAAGGACAGGCTCAATTTTTTATTTTTTTCAATTCAATGGTGTGCCTTCAATAATATTATGCCACTGCACAATCAATTAAATTCCAGTCCTAAATACGAGAAAATGCGGATGACAAAAAAAAATGGGGACAAATAGAATCACAAATTAAAATTACATTTACAAACAAAATTATCACAAAAATGTCATCCTTTTTGCATTTCCTCATCATCCTTGATCCAAGCATCAGAACGCGTCGTCTCTGTTGTTGTAGTCGTCTTCGTCTTTGGTAATTATGTTGAATTTCTTTTGTTGACGACAATGCTTGACCAATAATCTTCTAGCACTTATAATCTTTCGAATATCTCAATATGTGCTCTTAACAATTATTCAATACAATTTCTCAATATTGGCTTCAATGCCAAATTTCCTAACAATTTTCTTTTCAACAATTTCTGGCACTAAATTTTTCAATTTCTTAACAATGTGCCTCAATTTTTTACAATTTATTTTCAACTTTCTCAATGTTTGATAAGTTCAGAGCCATTTTCTTCCTAGTATGGTTGACTAAACAGTGACATTGTAATATGGCCTGAGGCCTAATAATTTTTTGGCTCTATGGTCTTTACGACACTGCCCAATAGGAGTTTAGTCTCCTTTGATCGACAATTTTATGCGCAATTCAATCTTGGACCTATGGGTATTTTTCAACCCAAATAGAATGCCTGCCCAGTTTCAGGACTTATAATCTTAATTTTCTTCAATTTTCTGAATAATTGGTCCTCAGCGCCTTTTTTTCAATCCATTTTATTTTTTATTTTCAATGTCGATCAATTTGTGGTCTTACAACGGCGAATAATTATTCAATTTTCTTTTAACTTTTTTATTCTCAATAATATTTTTAACAATGCCGATGCCAATTACGACGTCCAATCTCAATCCCAATTTTTTATCCCAATGCGCAATCAATATTTCCACGGATCAATAAAAATTTTCTGCAATACAATCAATCATTCCAATTGTCGACCGCGCCAATTTGTTACGTCTGCGGACAATAATGAAGGCAATGGTTAATAATAATAATTTATCTACAAAGAAATAACAATAATGGTGAAGGGATTGGACGAAGGGAATCAGGGACTAGCTAGGCTAGTATGATCCAATGGACTGTCGCTAACAGTGGCTTTTATACTAACAATAGCACAACGGCTTTTATAATAAGGCAACACCCACAACACCCTCTCGAACTGTTATTGGTCAGGAAGAATTGAAACAATTAACACACGAACTATGATGGTAAAAGCACATATCTTTTTTTAAAAATTATAGCTGAATTATTTATTTTAAATTTGTATTTTAACTGTTACTAGGGTAGCGATAACTCAAAGCTCTGATAAAAAAATCATGGCATTTTCCTGGAAATCCATACAAAGCATGGCAAAACTATCCCTTAATAAAGCATAAAAAACTATATATTTACTTAAAATGGAAAATTATACTCAAAAATATTAAATTAGACAAAAGAGTGAAATAATTTAATACAATTTAGAAAAAATTCTTTCTAAATAAAATAGAAAAATTCTTTGAAAAATTATTTTTGCCAAATTTTTTAAATAATTTTGAAAAATAATAAATTTTACAAAAAAGTTTTAAATTTTCAAAATTCTCAAAAAATGCCAAAATTTGCAAAAAATATGCAAAATTTGTAATATTCGCTTTAATGTACATTTTTTGCTTCAGAAAACATTTGCTAGCACACTTGGGAAAAAGTACAGTGGAAAAAACCAACAAAGTGCGTTCCGGTTTCAGGAGCTCCTCTTGGAAAAATTGGCTCAGGACGTCAACCAAGTAATTTTTTAAATTATACTTATTATACATAATTATAGAAGTTTTCTCATATCGTACTATACAGTAATATTAAATTATTTTTTTTCCTTATACTGGGTCTCTTGTCCAGAAAAGCCATTCTCTTCCTACATGC
This sequence comes from Meloidogyne hapla, assembly GCA_000172435.1. Taxonomy (NCBI): domain Eukaryota; kingdom Metazoa; phylum Nematoda; class Chromadorea; order Rhabditida; family Meloidogynidae; genus Meloidogyne; species Meloidogyne hapla. Next base: position 103,822 of record ABLG01000097.1, on the reverse strand, counting down.
TTAAAGGAATACCTCTAAAAAAATTCTCCGATGATTATTTTGCAAAGAAGAAAAAATGCTCTTCTTCTATGGTCTATGATTTGTTTATAATTGATCTTTGTTCAATTAACATCTGCCCTTGTTCGGCGACACAATTAACGTTTATGGAATCCGTTTGTTTTTTTATTCATTATCCACATCAAATTACCCTTATGGATCAAAATCCATTATTAACTGAAAAATGTCTTATAATTATTTTTTATAGACCAGTCTAAGTATTGAAATTGTGCCTGCTGTCGGAGCACAAACTGACATAATCCAGTGTCTTGCTCAAACTTTTAGCAAACTGGTAGTTTTGAAATACATTCACCGACATGAATTTATTTTTAAATTTGTTTAGGTCAAAAAAGAGATGTGTCCCAGTTGTAAGCAATAAATGAAGACGCTGAAATATCTCGCCATATTTGGCGTTTACCTGACATTTTAATTTTACATTTCACGCGATATGCAAAGTAATATTTTTAACATATTTTTAATATTTAAATTTTATTAATATTTTTAAATATAATTTCCTAATTAACAGAAGCAAGAAGAAAGATTCTCGTTTTATTGAGACGACGTAGCGAAGCCGTAGCGAAGCCGTAGTTACAGCTTATCGCGCCCAATTGTGTTGCGCCGAATTACCGGCGCCCAAACGTGTCGCGCCCAACTGTGCGCGCCCAAACGTGGTGCTCCGGATGTAAGTTATGCCGGAGCACCACAATTCGGCGCGCACGATTCGGCGCGACACAATTCGGCGCCAGTAGTTAAATTTTAGCGGATTTGCGGATTTTTCTGTTTTTCTTTGTAATTAAAAAATTTTTTGCAATTTAATATTCTTTTTTTCTTTTTTTAGAGTTTGAGTGTTTTTTACACTAAAAATGTTACAAGTTGGTGAAATTAAAACTGAGAAAGGCAAAGAAAAGTTAAATTATGATGGACATCTCTACATTTTTGATAAGCTAAATAGCACTGAAACAATAAAGTTCTGGAGATGTGAATTCAAAACTGAAGGAATGGAGAAATGTAAAGGGCGTATCTGGACTACATTAGAAAATGGTTTTGTTCGGTTGGTGACGCCACACACATGTGAGCTGAATCCAGCTCGAGTTGTGGCACAACAAGTAAAAACAGGGATGAAACGCCGTGCAGTTGATACTATGGAAGCTCCGACTGTGATTCGTGCACAAATACTCTAAAACACATGCTCACCAGCGTTGGCTGAAGTGCCGTCAAAGAAAGCAACAAATCTGGTTTTTTTTTGCTTATTTTAATAAATATTGTTCTTAATATTTAGATGATACAAGGGGCAAGAAAAGAAGTGAATGTTCCTCCAGCAATGCCCGCAAATCTTCACCAACTTGTCATTCCTGCTGCCTACCAGGTTTACAAAAAAACTGATGTTTTCACGGCCACTGTTGCATTCGATATTGTTTTTTTCATTTCGTCAGAAATATGAAGAAGAATTGGCTGAACAAAATCTACTTCAGGTTTTTAAATTTTTAAATTCAAATATTTTGGGTAAAATATATATTTTTAGCGTTACAACTTGGATCCGACTTTTGCGGAGTATGCAAATATGTTAACTTCAATCGCATTTGTTCCCGTTTGTGATCTCACAACCGCAGTGAATGCCTTGGACATAGAGTTCCGAAATGCACCTGAGATGGAGCCTATGTTGGACTGGTATTTTCTTTTTTCCTTTGGGGACAGGTTAATGAATAATTTGAAGGTTAATGAATAATTACACTGGGCGCCCTCGTGCGGATGGTTCACGTACGCAGCCACGCTTCGATCCTGAAATGTGGAGTGTCTATGAGCGAACACTCGCCAATGACTGCCGAACTAACAACTTCGCTGAAGCGGCACACAAAAAATTACAATCTCATTTTTGTTGCACACACCCTTCCATTTGGCATTTCATATCAGTTCTTCAGAGAGTGCAAAAAGTTTCTCTTTTTATTTTGGTTTTCTTTTTAATTTGTTGCAGGATACTGATGTTGATTTTTCCCATTTCATTGCTGGACGTGAACCTCCCCCAAAAAGAAAAAAATACAGAGATGCTGATGCACGAATCCTGGCAAAGGTTCAGAATTATCGCCTTGATCTTCCTGCTGCTATTAATGCTTTAGACATCAACAACGACCACAATTACAATCATAATCCTCAACACATCATTGAATATTTGAAGGGCATTTCGAGAAATTATAGAATGAACCCATAATTATTTTTTGAAAGTAATTTTTTTGTTTTGTTTTTGGATTCTAGAAATTATCGAGTTTAGTCACAAAAGTCATTAAATTTGTTTAAGTGATAAATCTTATACTTTTTTTGAATTTTTTATAAATAGTTATTTAAAAATAATTCCACAGAATAATTCCACAAATTTCCACAGAGGGGAAAATTTAACTACTGGTGCCGAATTGTGTCGCGCCGAATCGTGCCGCGCCGAAGTGTGCCGCGACGAATCGTGCGCGCCGAACTGTGCGCGCCGAATCGTGCGCGCCGAATTGTGGTGTACCGAAGCTATGCTTTTTATATATTATCAAACAATTAAATCAGTGTATTTTTCATACTAAAACGAAAAATTATTTTTACGTCGTTGCCAGAAAATCTTTTTGCTAAAAATTTATTCCTATATTTAAGGAACACTTCGAAGTACCTGGTCATTTTGTTACAAAAGTGAAGAATTTAGAAACTGGAATTTGGTATTTGTTCAATGACACGAATAAATAAATTCTTACTTTGGATGAAATTAAGGTTACCATTTACTAATAAAAACTAAGAAATTTTAATTTTTTTTTTCTTTTATAGACGGAGAAGGCTGAAATGCTATACTATTGCAGAAAATCTATCAAATAGAATTTTTATGGACATCAAAATTGTTTAAAGAATGAATTTATTTTTTTTGAATATTTTGCTTTAAAATTATTTTTGACATAAATGCAAAAGTTTATTTCAATATCGTTTATTTTCGTTTGAAAAAAATTGTATTTAATTGATAAGAAATGGAAAAACAAAATTGGTGCAAACCATAATTATTTACCTGTTTTTAATTTTTTAAATTTTCTTTTTTTGTCTTTAATATCTATTTTAACAACAAAATGGTTATTGAAGGAATGCAAAGACAACAATCTTTTGTTAATAGATTACCTGTAAATGAGGATCAGAAGAAAGCTTTATTATTTGCTTTTTACAATACTTTACTCTTCAGTTTGGTTTGTTTTTTGGTTTTAATTAAGTCCAATCCATTCCCTTGGGAATATTAAAATTTTTTATTTTTAAAGTTGGGATTAGTATTGGCATGTGCCTTTGCTGTTTATCAAATGTTAAACATGTTTTTAACACCAATAATGTGGGCATCTTTAGTTGGAACGATCCTTTTTCCAATGAAGAGATTGATAAGTGCAGAATTAAATAATTGGCTAAAAAATTTGGATGAGCTTGACAGACCTTTAATTGTTGGATTAGCTTTATTTCCTTTACAAAGTTTGATGTTTTGGGCTAATTATATTTATGAAATTGCATTTAGGTTAATTTATTTAATTTTTATATTTTTTTTTGAAAAATATTTTAAAAAAATTCGCGGACAATTTTTGCGGACACTTCCCTCCATTTATACAAAAATAATTTTTTCAGTTTTACTGGAATCTGTATTGGAATTGGTTATGCCAGCCTAAAATTGTTATGTCACTATGATGCTTTTACTATATTACTTAATCGTTTTGGCATTCTCTACTCTTTTATGGACAAATTAATTGAATTGTTTACTCTTTGGAAGGTTTATTAATTTTTTCTTAATTTTTTTTTAAATTTTAATTTTTAGACTTTTGCTTTCCTTTTTCTTTATACTTTAGCATTTGGTGCATGGATTTATTTGATGGAATTGGAAAATATTAATAAAAAATTGGCTAGAGTTATTTCAGTTCCTATATGGTTTGTTTTTTGATTTTTTAATTTATAGAAAAAAGATTTTTTAATACTGGATGGAGAGCGATTAAAGCCAAAGCCTTTAATTGTTTATATTCCTCAATTTTTAGAATTTTTTGGTTATTTTATAAGGGAATTTTTAATGGATTACTTAAGAAGACCTAATTTTATGGCCTGTCTCATTGTCATTGGCTCTCAAAATATATAACATTTTTAAATAAAAAATGTAAATTGGAGATTTCGAGTCCACCATTTTTTTATAATTTTTTCTTTATACCTGTTAATAAATTTTGTACTTTTATACATCTTCCCCTTTTTTATAAATTTATTTAAAGGTTTCTACTTCTTGCACATATTGCCAATTTATTTGGCCCTTTAAGGGTTATTATATTCTCTATTTGTTGTATTCTTTTGGCTTTTATATCTGCTGGAATTATAGATGCTGGTGAAGAAATTGGTAAAGATGAACATATTGAAGAAACAAAAAAGGCAAAAGAAGTTGATGAAAATTTAAAAGCAAAGGAGGGAATGGCTGAAGAGGTTAATACAGCAATACAATTTGAACAATTTAACAAGGTTTTTAAAAAAAATTTTTATAGTCGGAAATAACTTACCCACTAGGTCTATATCAGTAATGGTCGAAAAAATTCGAAAATAGGGAATTGGCTTATTAAATTGACTTATGTAGAATTCAAGATTTTTTTCAGTCATAGCATTTTTTACTCATTTTCTAGGATTTTTTTGGTTTTTCTTTTCATTTTCCTACATTTCCTTCATAAATTATTCGCCACCTGATTTTTTATTAGACACGCAGATTTTTTAAATTAATTATTTTTCTGTCGAAATTTCTATTTTAATTAATTCGTTTATAGTCTCTTTCATCAGATAATCACTTAAGAATAATTACTTGTCTATGTGCCTTATTGTTTATTGTCAATCATGATTCTTTGCTTTTTATTTTTGTAATTATTCCTTTTGCTATGGCTGTTTTTGTTGATTTAGGTTTTTTGAATTTTTAAAATTTTAATTTAAAAAAATTTTTAAAGGCAATCGTTTGGGTTTAAAAGAATATTTTTGGCAATTTTTATTAATTATTAAACAACAATTGGCTTTTAAATTAAATAAATTTGTGCATGTTGTTGTGGCAGGTCCTTTACGTAAATTTGTTCATTTACTCTTCACTAGTGATCGAATGGTTTTTATTTTTTTAAATAATTTTTTTATATTTTGTCGATAGATGAGGATTATTATTTTAACGTTTTGAAAAATTTTAATGGTGAGAATTTTAGCAAAAATGCCATTAAAATGATAATTTCTGCACTTAATATTTTGTGACGAAATTTTCCGAGCGTTAAAATTTTTTTATTAAAATTTTCGCGTTCCTTTCAAGAACCAACAACATTAAGAGATGACTTTTTGTCCAACATATTAATTCCTTCCCAATTTTCAGTTCATCAGTAGTTTATTGTCAAGTGTCGATTTAATTGCTTCTTTGGCAGTAATGGGGGCTTTAGCTGTTGGCTCTCTTCTTTTTCTACTTTTCACTCTTGTTCAACTTCATAGTGAAGGCTTACATTTGGTTAGACTTGGTGGAAATGTACTTTCTTCAAATCCGGATTGGTTACGTTATACTTTTATGAATTATACAACTAGAGATGGAAAAGAACAGTTAGATTTGGATATTTATATGGAACAGGTTTTTTTTCAAAGAATTTTTTTGAATTTTCTAGGGGTCCTCCCATGTTTTCCTTTCTGCCAAACATTTTCAAGCTTTTCTTTTTACACTTCGATTTTTTCTGTCCGAAATCGAAACTTAAAATTAGTTTATTAAATAAAGTTATTGCTTCAGATTTGTCCCTAAATTTTGGTATGCTTATCTCGGCGTGCCAAATTATTCTTAATTTTTTAGTCGGATTTACCATTTCTTAAAGAATTTTTCTACGTTTTCCTTTACCTTCAGACTATTTATTTTACTTGGCTTTTTATTCCAAACATTTTTTAAAAATTTTATAAAAATATTTTATTATCAATTTTAAAGGCATATCAACACGGACGTTCCTGGCTTGCTTCAAATATTCGCTCTTTGGCCAGTCCAAAAGATACAGCTAGAGCTGATCAACTTGAAGAACAAGCAAAATTGGTTTTCTAATTTTAAATAAAAAAAAATATTTTTTAGTTAATAGACAATTTATATCATTTATGGGAAGAACGTGGAGGACAACAAATTTTTCCAAATGAAAATTATCAATTTCCGATTGAAGAGAATTCTACAGATGAAAATGATAAAACTGTTGATTTACATAAAAAGAAGTTATATTCTCAACAATCTTCTTGGTTTAGACAATTATTTGATAATGCAAATCTTGTCATTTGGAGAAGAGAATTGCAAGCAGTAATTACTGAAAATATTGAAACTGTTTGGGCGGTAAGAGAAATTTTTTTAATTTATTTTAAATTTTAGGTACTTGTCTTCGGGTAGCCTATCTGAATTTATTTTAGAATATTTTTGATAAAAAGACCTCAAGGGGATGTGAAAAAAAAATATTTTTTAATGTTACTTTACTCGAATTTTCACTTCCTTTTTTTTTTGAAATTTCGTAGACCATGGACCTAATTTGATTTAAATTCCCTATCGGCTACTCGATTTTCTAACATTCAGGAACATTTTTACATATTTTTTTTTGCTTGAAATCTTTTTAAGCATTTTAGAAAAAAAATATTTTTTAGAACCTTCATGAGGTAAAGGATTTCTCAGTCCCAGTTTGCATCTTTCTATTTATTTACAAAAATTCCCTTCCTTTCTCTTTTCTCGATTAGAAAAAATATTTTTTTTAAAGATCACTCAATCTATTTGGCACATTCTGGCAGCAAATATTTCATTATTAACAACAGCTTTATTTGCAGCTTTGTCAGCTCTTTTAGGATTTGGTTCAGAATTATTAAATGGATTAATTGAATGTATTGTATTTTTAACAACAGTTTATTATTTATTAGCAAATAGTTATTCAAGATGGTTACCTCTTCAATTTATTAGTGATTGTACTTCTGCATTTCAAGTTTTTAGAAACGAAGATTTAACTAGTGGAGTTGGTGTGGATGTTGCTAAAGCTGCTGAACGTGCTATAAAGTATATTTTATTATTTTTCTTTAATTTTTAAAAGGGGTGATAAATTATTTTGAATATTTTCGGATTTTATAAAATTAATTTTGGAGGGTCTGATATTTTTTGAAGTTTTTTTTCCTAATATAAGGGTCTTCCCAGAAATGAATATTTTTGTTCACATCAGAGTCTGTTCTTTTTTAATTTATCATATTTTCTCAAATAACTACCATGGGTGATGATTAGTTCAACTTCTCGCTGGAGAGGGTAATTACCACTATTTATGAAGGTGGTTTAACATGCATCACCAAGCCTATAATTCTTGACAGCATTTCTTCAATAATTCCTAATTGGGTCACTATTATGTTATTTTATAAAGCTTGACTTTGAAAATGATCTCTTATAAATCTCTTATATTTTTCTAAAAATTTATTTCATTTTTTATTTAATTTTTCTAGTGGAGTATTTCTACTTTCAACAAAAATGGCTATATTTTATGGATTATATACATATTTTATTCATTCATTATTTACTTTAAATGTTGTATTTATTCCATCTATGTTGGCTGCAATACTTGCTGCTGTTCCTATTTTTCCACCTTATATAGTTGGATTATTTGGTGTTGTTGAATTGTGGTTAGTTAGAGGAGAACCTATTGCTGGTTAGTTTAAGAGATTTTTGAAAAAATAAATTAAAAAAAAACCTTGTAGCAATGGTTTTTGCTTCAGCTTCAATTGCACCTTTATTTTTTGCTGATCCAGCTTTTTATCGGGAAGTTAAGTAAGTTTTGGAATTTTTTTTTTTGAAAAAATTTTTTTAGTAGATTAGTTATAAAATAGAAAGAATAACTCATTACGTTAATCCTAACTTTCTGAAAGTTTCAGAATTTTTGGATAGGTACCTCGACCCCTTTTCGCCCTTTGAGATTTTTCGACCCAAATCCTTGGAACCAGGGCTGCCAGGCTTTATTATCCCTAAACTTGCTTTGACTTAATTTTATTTTTCATATTTTAAAGAGGTAGTCATCCATACGCAACAGGTTTAGCTGTAGTTGGAGGTATTTATTGGTTAGGATTGCAAGGTGCTGTAATTGGCCCAATATTGCTTTGTTTAATGCTAGCCCTATTTAATGTTTATGCTGAATTTGCGAGTAATAATACAATTACAAATTAGATATTATCTCTTTTATTTAGTCTTCTTTTATCCATTTTTCCTATATCTCAGATAGTCATTTTACTTAAAACATTTATTTGATATTAATATTCAGTGCTTTATAGAATTTTTTGGATTTGTTTAATAAATCCATTAAAAAATAATTTTTTTCCTTTCAATTGAGCTTTTCTTTATCCATAAAAAATGTATAGGATTAAAGATTAGAATAGTTGGTGGTCACCACCTTTATTTATCTTTCTTGAACCTCTTAGGAAGAAATTATATATTTGCCACGCCTGTCTTTTCCCTACGAGAGTTGATCGATTGGCCTTAGCTAGAGGGGATGTCTGCAGCTTTAATCATCAATATTTTATTTTTTTCCCTTTCTTAATATGATCTAGAAATAAAAAATTGTTTATTTAAAATATCTCCCTTAAGCTTAGAAAAGTTTAAACTTTTGAAAAATTTATGCAATAAGCGATAAGTTCTTTAATCTGATTTGATAAGCATAATATTTCTTTCCATGACTTTAATCTTGCATGAGAACATTTCTATTTAATTTTTAATTTCCATCAAATATCCTTTCCATACATCTTAATTTAAGTCATTTCCCATATTTATAAACCCTTTAGGGTAATAATAACCTTTCCCTATTATTTTGATGATTTATTTACTCCTTGGTTCTTTGTGGGTGTTACAATTTGGAGACAACCTTTCCTCTGCCAACCGTCACTCTTCTACAGCCTCAACAAAATGTAATCAACATTTATTTGAGGCAAAGGGGAATCCAGCACAAGGTTCTAATGGTTTTAGTATTGAAGTGAATGATGCACCTCCTGGATTAGACGAATTAAATGTTGATGGAGATGATGGGTTGGAGGTGAATGAAGACAAAAAAATTTTTGAATTTATTTTTATTTTTAGGGCCTAAAATGGAATAGTAGTGGAATTCAACCAGCTGGTTACATACCTGGAAAGCATTATGTACTTACCATTCGTGGATGGTTGGTAATTATATAAAAGTTTATTTATCAGATTACAGTATATTAATTAGATATATTAGTTAGATAGGGTCCTCTTGGCTTTGATTACCTTCATTTTTCCATTTCTGCCCTTACCTCCCTTTAGTGGAAAATCACCGTTACAACATGGAGTACTTTCCCTCTATAATCTATAATGGGGGGAAATTCCTTATTTGAGCTCCTGGACTCGAAAATTTTTAAAATCTAATAAATAACTTGAAATTATTTTTTTAATCCAAATTCATAGGAGAACTCAATTTATTGTCCAAACATTTCGTGGATTTGGGTTAACAGCTCTATTTGAAGATACTGATAAAGCTGCTGGACATTTTGATGTTAAAAAAGTTTTAAAAATTATTTTAAATAATTACCTTATTTTTTAAAAAATTAAAAAAGAATCGAAAAGGCCGTCGTGGAGATGTTAGAATAGCTCCAAATTGTAGACAAGCAGGTGTTTCACATACACATTTAAGACCAAAAACAGAAGTTAGAGTACTTTGGAGAGCTCCTGAAACAGATGCTGGGGGTTGTATTTTATTCAGAGCAAGTGTTATACAATCAAGACAAGTTTGGTATTGGCTAGAGAATGAAATGACAAGAAAATTATGTCCAGCAGGTGTTTAATTTATGTAATTTTTTAAGGAATTCCCCTTGGGCAGAGGTAAATTCCCAGTTATTTCCCTTCTTTCGATTCGTTGACAATCTTATTGGTAGAAGGATGTCAGATTCCCCTTTGTCCCCGTCCATATCAGTCAGATGCTTAGGCTAAATTCCAACTCACTTCCAAGGGGATGGAATTCAGGGAGTATGGGAAAGTTTCTCCCTTTAGCCCCTACAACATATCCTTCCCTCAAGTTATCTTTCAATCAAACTCCGTTTCCATATATCTCAATCTCTCAGATATCCCAACTGATGAAGTTTTTACTGTGGGTCAGATAAGAGGGAGATTCTAGTTATTGGATTTTAAAAATTTTTCCCTAAAAAATTCTTTAAAAATAGAGGGTCATCAACATGCTGTACCCAAAGACGATCCAGATGCTGAATGCTGTGCTTGTGATGAAGCAGAATATGACACCCTATTTGTGGGTATATGGTCTAGAGAAACACACCCAAAAGATTATCCAACTTGTAAAGAATCAAAAAAAAATATTTTTAATTTTTCAATTTAAGTAGAACATTTAACTCATTTTACTGATATGTTGGGTGCTTCTCACAGCAAAAATTATTCTTTTTGGAGGTATGGAGAAGTAGCTACAGACGGATTAAAAGAAATAGCAGAATGGGGAAATACATATAAAGGTGAAAGTGAAATGAGGGCAAATGCTAGTGAAATACGGACAATTCTGAAGATGAAAGGACTTTGGTATCCTGGTGGGTTTTATAAAAGAAAAATTTTTTTAATTATTAAAGGGGAGGATTAGAAGGTTTTGGTCAAGCCTTCACTGAAAATTAGAATTTTCGACTCTGTATTACTGTAGATATTTAATAATCACTTATGTTGGGGCTTTTTTTAAAAATTAGGTCTGAACTGCTTGAGAATGAGGGTACAGACTTTATTTTTCCATTTTAAATTAAAATTAATTTTTATTCTTAATTTTTTTAGAAGTCCAAGGCAAAAGCTCCGGTCATTTCCACGTTAATCGTTATCACCATCTGCTTTCGTTAGTTTCCATGTTTGGACCTTCACCCGATTGGTGTGTAGGTGTTTCTTCAATTAATTTATGTTTGTCTGATTGTTCATGGGTAGATGAAAGGGCTTTTGATTTGAGACCATTTGATGCTGGGACAGATAATGGATACACTTATATGGTAGATAATCTCTTCAGAAAAAAAAATATAATTTTTCTTTTAAAGTCACCTAACGAACCAGCAGAACCTCGCATTCCAATTTCTCCAATTACTACAAAAACTGACCCTCGTTCTCCTTTTTATGAAACTCAAAATGATGAAATTGCTCCACTGGCAAGATTAGTACTTAAAAGAAAACGTATCGTTCCTGGACAGTGTAGGCCAATAGAAGAATATAGAAGTGAGGCACAAAATATAAGTAGCAGCACTTCTGAGGATGATGAATATAAAGATAGAAGTGAGTGTGTTTAAAGGTGGCCTATAAAAAGTGGATGGTTCCTATAGTAAACTGGGCATCCTTTGGAGAGAGGGCTTCTATTGAAATATTTTATTGGAGAGTTGAGGGTGTGCTAATTGAGAGGTCATCTTTCTATTGCGGGGTGGGCTTAATTTTTTATTGAAGAGGACTCTTTTGGGAGTTTCTTTTATATTCTTGACCTTTGTAACTTCCCCAGGAGAATGTGCTGTCAGTCAATGGGGCTCGTGGTCTTTATGTTCTGCTACATGTGGAAAAGGCATTAGAATGCGTTCTAGGTAGTTTAAAGAGAAAATCAAAATTTTATTTTTTTCCTCAGAGTCTACACATTCCCAGTAAAAGCACAAATGTTCCATTGTCATCGACAAACAACAGAAAGACAATTTTGTAATGCCAAACAAAGTGAATGTGGTTCAGATTCTGATGCTTTTAATTCTCGTTGTTTAGTAGGCGGATGGAGTGATTGGACAGAATGGTAAGGGAATTTCTTGAAAATTTCTATTGAAAAGTCAAATCCTTGGCCTTTGAAAATTTATTAAATAATTATATAAAGCACAGTCAAATGTGGCCGTGGGACACGTAGCAGAGAACGCCATTTATTAAATAATGCTTCCAATGAAGCTATAAAGTGTAATGTTGAATTAAATGCTGTAGAAGAATGTATTGGAGAGGATGGAGAAGATTGTTCAATACAAGCAAATCCGTTTTGTAAAACAACAAGTTGGAGTGATTGGAGTCCTTGCAGTACAAGTTGTGACGAAGGCGTTCGTGTTAGGACAAGATTATTTTATTATGCGGAACATGAACAGGCAAATAATATTTTATTTAATGATTTTGAACTTAATGAACTGAAAAGTTAAAAATATAGAATCTTGAAAATTAGGCATGGCGAAAATAATTTTTTGGCTAGAGGATACTGTAGAGATAGAGACCAAATTGAATTGGGTTAAAAATATGTTCTGAGACAAGATTCTGTTGGAAATTACTCCTGGAAATCTCTAAACTCTTCCCCATCCCTTAAATCAAAAGATAGGTTTGAATCTAGTTCTTCTATAAATTCTACATCAAAATTCTCAAAATTCAAGGAATGTTCAAAATCCAAAAGTTTAATGGAAAAGGACCGTTGCCGTGTAGCTGACTGTCGTCGTCTTCTTAGCGCACATTCTGACGGTGCAAAATTCTATTTTTTGATTTTAAATTTTTTTCTTTAAAGAAATTTGTGCTGAAGAAAAAGAAACAGGCCAATGTTTGGGACAATTTCCTCGTTATTGGTTTAATATAAATTCTTCACAATGTGAACGTTTTGTCTATAGTGGATGTAAAGGAAATCGAAATCAATTTGAATCTGAAGAGGAATGTAAACAATTTTGTCTGCCAAATTACCGGCCAATTATTGGTTAATAATTTGAATTATTTTAATTTTTGGGGCATGGTGACATTTGGTCCCAATTTTATAAAATAGTCAAGAGAGCACCTAGAGCCATGAAATTTTGCATGGACATCTTCAATACTATTAATTAACTACTCTAAAAATTTCAGAATTTTTGGTTAATTATGTCGGAAGTTATGGTCGAAAAATCAAGTAAAGTCCAACTCGCCATAGCGCCCAAAACCCCTTTCCCTAGACTTATTTTATTTTTACAGCCTCTGGGGCCGATTTGCTCAGTCCTTTTGGAGAGAATACTGAAGAAGAACAAGAACAACAAAATGATGGGGGTCCATCACTGGATTGTGAATTGAGTGAATGGAGTCCATGGACTGAATGTTCTTCCACTTGTGGTAGAGGAAAGAGGAATAGACACAGAAATGTTAAGGTGAATAGAAAATTACAAGAAGCTAAAAATGAATTGAAAATAAATTCAAAATATATTTTTTAATCAAGACATTTCCACGGAATGGAGGAAATCGTTGCCCACCGAGAGAACACCGTATCCAGGAAAGGCACTGTGAAAACCGGCCTTGCGGTTAGCTTTAAAGAATTTTAAAATCCAAGTTTAAATGAAAACATTTTTAAGCTCCAAGTTCATGCAGAATTGGCCGTTGGTCTGTTTGGTCACCCTGTTCAGTCAATTGCGGTGTTGGTTACCAAACAAGGAGAAGACGAGTTTATCGATTTGGAATGGTTAGAAAATTTTTTTATTTTAAGAAAATTTTTTTTTCAATTCCAGATAGACCCGGATGACAAGAATTGTCAAGCGGCTGAATTAGAACAACGCCAATGTGTTACTCCTTGCCCCCAAAAGGAAGTGAAGGAACGATAAAATTTGTGGGAGGGTAAAAATATTATTTCTTCAAAAATTTGCTTTCATAATGGATATGTGTATATATTCAAAAATATATATTTACTGCCTTTTTATGTACAATTTAAAATAAAATTATAAATTTAATAATGCTTGGTGGAGTAAATTTGTGAAATTTGAATTTTTAAATAACGCCAATCTACATTTTGACATAACGCCAAAAGATCAAATTAAAAAATTTTCTTTCAATTTTCTTTGTTTTTCTAAAATTTCTTTTCTAAAATTTCTAAAGATAATAATTTTTTATTTACCTATTCTAACAACAATGGATTCAATTAATTCACTACCAACTAAAAGAATTTATGAATTACCACAAGATATTAGTCAAAAAATTTGTACTGGATTAGTAATTCTTAATCTCGCTGGAGCTTGTAGAGAATTAATTGATAATGCTTTGGATGCTAATTCAACAAATATAGGTTTATATTTGAATTATTTTATCTTAGGATTGGGCTTAGATCAGCAATCTTTTTGGGCTTGGATCTTAGAAACCCGGAACGAAAAAAACAGAGGGTAGGGAGGGGTTTTAATCTCACCCCTTTTTTTGTATTTTTGCCGATTATTTTCTCTATTCAAATTTAATTTTTAGAAGTCAGAACAGTTGAGAATGGCACCGAACTAATTGAAGTTATTGATAATGGAAGTGGAATAATACCAGAAGATTTTGACAAAATTTGTATTTTTTTTTAAATTCTAGAATTTTTAAATCTTTTTTTCTTTTAGGTAAACCTCATTGTACATCCAAATTAACTGGTTTTGAAGATTTTGATTCTCTCAATACTTTTGGATTTCGTGGAGAAGCTTTAAATGCATTAACAAATACATCGTTATTTTTTTTTTCATTTTTAATTTTTTAAATTCAGACAAGTTAAAATTACAACAAGAGATGCAAATTCTAGGTGTGCTTTTAGACTTACATTTGATAGAAATGGTGAAATTTTGGAGAGAGGACAATGTTCTAGACAGGCAGGTTTTTTTATTTTTATGTTACTTGTCTGTCTTCTTTCTGGATAGGGCGGTCAGGTTTTTCTTTAAGACCACAGCTTATTGTCAATGTCCAAAGAATATTCAATTAATTGACTTTTCCCTTACACTTGAAAATTTATAAATTCTGAATTTCGAGGTTTGCGCAAATTAAAAATTTCTTCTGAAAAACTGCCCTATCCCACTTTTTCAAAAAAAATTTTTTGACCATTCCCTGATCGTTACTGTCTCGTTCCTTTGACTAATCTTTTCATATTATTTAATTTTCAGCAAGGAACAACTATATCAATTTCAAATCTTTTCAAATTTTTACCTGTTAGAAGGCAAGAACTTTTGCGCTCTTCAAGACGTGAATTGTTAAAATTAATTGATTGTGTTCAAGCATTTGCTATTTCACATCCAAATTGTCGTTTTAATTGTTCAAATGTTGTTAATGGGTACGAATTGAATTTTAAAAAAAATCCGCAAGTTTTGTCCGCAAATATCAAACGGACTTCTTTTTTGAAATTTTTTTCATTTTTTTCAGAAAACACTCACAATTACTTTCCTCTCCGGGCGGAAATATTCAATCAATTGATGTAATTACTAATCTACTTGGCACTCCAAAAAATGAATTAATTGAATTAAATGAATCAAATCCAGAAGAGGATATTCAACAAATTTATAAAATTAATACAAATTGTGAAAATACTTTACAACAAATAAAGTTTGTTTAAATAATTTATTTTTAAGGGGTTAATGAATTATTGGATTAAGGCAATAGGTTAATTGGGCAAAAAATTCGGCGAACAATTTTTCTTTCCTTTGAAAATATTTTTTAATTTTTTACTATTTTTTGAGATTTTTTTTTCTTTTTATTCTCGTTCTTTTTGACTGTTTCGAGTTCTTTAAAATTAGTTTTTACTAGGGACCGGATTCGATTTTTCGATTTTCGAAAAATCTCAAAGAACAAAAAAAATTCTTCGTTCGAGAATCGGTATCTCGAAAAAATCTCGATAACCGAGATTTGAGACAGAGAACTCGTCTCGGCCCGGTCTCTAGTTTTTTCCTCTGGAAGATGGGTTCTCTAAAATATTTTATTTTTCGTTATCCTTTAATGATTTTAAACCTTTTAGTAACTATCAAAAACCTATTTAATTATTATTTGCTACAAAAAATCTAATTATTTATTTTTTATTGAAATAATCTCTTTTTCTAGATTGTCTGGTTATGTAAGCAATTTTGAATATGGACGTTGCAAAATTATTAAAGAAAAACATTTTGTTTATGTTAATGGACGTCATATTGAATCACAAAGAGTTTATTTTTCTTAATTTCTTAAATTTTTGTAAAAAAATTTTTTTAAGTTATCAAAAATCGCTAATGATTTGTATGGTCAATACAATAAATGTGGACAACGTTGTATTTTAATTCTTTTTATTTCCATTCCTTCATCTTCATTAGATGTAAATGTTACACCTGACAAGAAAACGCTATTTTTACATTTTGAGAAAGAGGTTTTTTTTTAATTTTTTTATTAAAAATTTTTTGCTTCCGTTAGAAAATATTTTTGAATTTTGTGATGTCATAGACTAATTTTCGCTTTTTTTTTTACTAAAAAAAATTTGTTTTTTAAATTTTTTGTTAAAAGTGACAAAATATCCCTCCCTCTAATTAAAAACAAATTTCTTTAAAATTAAAATAAATATTTCAAAAAATTCTTTTTTTTTCAGTTATTTTCAAAACTTCATTCAACACTTATCTCAACATTTTCAAAGGTCCAAAGCCAATGCTCTTCTATTGTTGAAGATTTAATGCAAAACAAATCTTATTCTTTAACAAAATCTCAACGTTTATTTTATGATTTTAAATCATCTACTAATCTTTTAAATAATTTGAAAAAATTGGAAAGAACTGATAGTGGAAATATTATACAGGTTGATGAAGAAGATTTTTGGTTTGTTTTTATATATATTTTAAGATAAGTTCCAAATATATTGAACTATCTTGAGTGTCAATATTGTCAATTTAAGATTGACCTTTTCTCTGATGATTCTGAGTTTGTGTTCTTTTTAGTTCTGCTCTGAATACGAAACTAGGGATCGAGATTTAATAAGAAAAGTCTGGGCCTGGACCTTTCTTCGATTTATCGACCTGGTCCGTATCCTTGGTCTGTAGTACAGGAAAACCTAGGCCTTGTACAGACCTATCTCGATCTCTATAAAACACACATTTGTATATTTGTAATAGATATCAATTCTCGCAAGAGTTGTCCTGAGATGGTTTAGTATTTTTGTTTATGGATAAACTTGATCTTTAAAAATTAAATTTTAAGTCAACCTTCTACTAATTCATCACCATTACAATTTTCAAAAAATACAAACAATTTAAATACTAACAACGAAATTATAAATGAAATTCAAACAACAAATAAAACACCAATAAAAGACACATTATCAATCACATCAAGTCATTCACCACAATCATCAATTAATGGAAATTTAACATTATTGTCTTCACCATCCTCTTCAGAATATTCTCTTCCAATAAATTCTTCTCCTATAATACATCCAATAACTTCAACTTCTTCAAATAATATTTATCGTCCACACCAAACAATTAAAATTAATTTTGAAGATTTGAGAAAGAAAATTTTAAAGAAGAGAAAAAGAGAAGAAAATATAGAAAATAAATATGAAAAAATAAATAATTGTGTAGCATCAATTGAAGAGGCAGATTTAAATTTTGATGAAGATAATGAACAAGAGGTTAAAAATGAAATTGAAAGAAGGCTTTCTTTAATGTTAAGGTAAAATTGAATTTTTTAATTAAAAAAATAATTGGCTTTAGTTTTTAATTAGATAACTTATTTTATAAAAATTTCTACTTTATTTTTATGACTATTAAATTTTATTTGGATACTCCTTTTAATAATTATTTATAATTATTTTTAAAAATTCTCTCATTTTATATAATTTTAAATTTTTTTTAGTAAATCGGATTTTAAAGAAATGCATTTAATTGGACAATTTAACAATGCATTTCTCCTAACTCGACTTGGGCCTAATCTCTTTATGATTGATCAACACGCAGCTGATGAAAAATATAATTTTGAAATACTTCAATCAACAACTATAATAAAATCCCAAAAAATGTTTAAAGCTCAAGTATTGAATTTTGGTCCAATGGATTTTGCTTTATTACAAGACAATTTGGATTTATTCATTAAAAATGGATTTGAGTTTGCTTTTGATGAGGGTGAAGATGAAAGGCAAAATTGTGAATAATTTTTAAAATTCCTTTATAGATTTATTACTTTCAGGCCTAACAACCACCAACACTACTCAAAATCCCTCGGCTCGATTAATTGCCTTACCTAATATTGTTGGTCACAGTTTTGACAAACATGGTGAGTTAGCTCATTGTTAATCAATTAAGACATTATTTTGTCTCGATTTAGACATTGACGAACTTCTCTCAATGGTTGCCGAAATGCCCGGTCAATTGCACAGACCTCGTAAAGTAAGGTCTATTTTTGCATCAAAAGCTTGTAGGAGATCTGTAATGTTTGGCCACCCTCTTTCTGAATTTAAAATGAAACAAATTATTGAGAATATGGGCAAAATTGAACAGCCGTGGAATTGTCCACATGGGAGGCCCACAATTCGACATCTTTGTACTGTTCATTTATAACATCAAGAAATTTTCTTATTTCTAACACTTATTTTTATTTTAAATATTTGTACCGTTCTTACCAAAATAAATTTTCTATTTAAATAGTTTATTTCACTTATCTTTCTTCTAGTTAATTATTTTGTCCTCTAATAAGCAATAGGGATCTATGTCTATGTTTAGTTTATATCATTTCTTTTTCTTCTAAAATTATCGTTTGTAAAATTATCTTTTCATGTTTTCCAACTTTATCCGATCAAAGCATATTAGATCAAAGTACACAATCTTAGTCTTAAAAATGTTTAGAATAATTCCAATAAACTTTAATTGATTAACTTTATAATTTGGTTGAATTGATATAAATCAAATAAACAATTGGGCTGGATAACAAATTATCACTTATCTTATTATTTATTTATTTTATATCAATTTATCTCATTTCTCTTTCTTCTATTTGATTATTTTGTCCACTAATAAGCAATAGGGAACTATATTTATGATTAGTTTAGTTTGTTTATATTTCTTCTATAATTATTGTTTATAACATTACTAGCTCAGGGGCTTAAACTTTCAAATAAAAACTTAAAAGCGTTCTCAATTCCTCTCTTTAAAAGTTACTTTAGTTTATAATTTAACTTTATTAAACTATTTTTAAATTAGTAAATTAATAAAATTTCTTTTGTCAAACAATTATATTATTATTTTTCTTCGTTTTTTCAGAAACCCGATTTTATAAAATAAAAATACTACATAATATGTATATTTTAACTTTTAAGGTTAATTGGCCCGTGCCTTTCAACTCTTCCACTAAATAATAGCACAATAAAATAAATGACTTTCGGATTGTCTATAAAAAATCGATCATAGTCCGGATTCTGGCAATGACTGCCCGCAGGCATTAAGTTGCTTTGTGGAAAAGGTTTTTTTTTATAAATTGGGAAATAATTTTTTTTTAAATTTTAAAATTCGATAAGGGTCCAAATAATTTGAGAAAAATTTTTTTGTTTGTAGGCCAATATGACAGTGAGTATTGCTGGCAATAACCTCAATATTTGCTTGGATCGTCGATTTCCACGAATTGTTAGTCTCACTATTATAGCATAATATAAAATATTATTTTAGGAGGAAAACGACTAATACCCAAATTGTCAAAAAAGTGATACCATAAGATCTTATTATATTTGGCATTTATCCGACATATTAATAATAAATGGAAATACCTTTGGTAGTTGTGCTCGTTTACCATGCCAACTACAGAAAACATCGACTCTACTCTAGGTGCTATATTTCGTATAGACCTGCTTGTAGTGTTTGAATGTTTAAATGAAAAATGCTCAAAAATAAACTTTGGTTCGGCGAAAAGGAAGAATTTTTAAAATGGGAGAAAAAATAATTTTGTAATTATTAAATTTAATGGATTTAACATTTTCCAAATATTGATTTCCCCAAAAACTCCAATTAATTTTCTTTACAGATCAGTTTGGGCGTAAGCCACGGTACAACTCCTGATCTTATTAGCTCTTTGAATCAATAGTCTGATTCGATGGTTAGTTAGCTTTTACCAACATTAACAAAAAAGTAAATTTTGAATAATTTCAGGACTTTGAGGATAAGTGCGTGAGCTGCACTAGAGTTGAACTTAAAAAGAAAATTTACATCTGGCGATTACCTGAAATATTGGTAATCTCACTCTTACGAGGCCAGCCGTAAGTTTTAAGTAAATATTATTAGAGAGAATACGTTAAAATTTTGTAATAGGAATGGGGAAAAGGACTGTCGATTTATCGACTTTCCTATGGACAACCTGGATTTAAGGCAATTCCTTCATCCAGAGTCCCCTGATAATGCCTTTGGATATCAGTATCATCTCTATGGGATTGTGGTAAGTACAATGATAAAATAATTAAAAAATTGTCATTTTAGGAGCACTTTGGTGAGGGGCTTCAGGC
This sequence comes from Meloidogyne hapla, assembly GCA_000172435.1. Classification (NCBI taxonomy): domain Eukaryota; kingdom Metazoa; phylum Nematoda; class Chromadorea; order Rhabditida; family Meloidogynidae; genus Meloidogyne; species Meloidogyne hapla. The sequence continues at coordinate 83,612 of ABLG01000097.1, read as the reverse complement.
CGTTTTAAGGCCAAACCTAAAACCCTTCAAAGCGGTGTGTGGCAATTGTTGGATGACCAAAATAAATCTGAATTAGAAATAGGCTATGTTAAGGTAATAAAGACTAGATTTTGAAGATTTGGTCATAATTATTTTTTATGTTCATACAAAAACGGCGTAAAATTACACTAGATGAAAACCTATATTTGTTTTATTTTAAATCAAAAATATTTTTTCTTCAGTTTTTTGTTTTTTCTATTTCTTCCAGTCATTTGTGTCTTTTTGACGCCCACTCAACTATTTTTCCTTCTATAGCCTCTGGCGATAAAAATAAAATTTATAAAAAGAAAATTCTCATTTGTGTTGTTGGGATGTAAGAAAGAGAAAGCCAATTGCTTCATTTTATAGTTGCAGTAAAGGATCAAGCTCAAAAAATTTCCTTTAGCTAAACAATTTGCTTTGTAATCGATAAAAATTATGGGATTAATAAATATCAGCCTTAATAAATCTTTACCAACGTTGTCTCCGAAGCTTCTTGGACTTGTTTGTTCCTCCCCTACTTTTTTAAACCTTTTAATAATAAATATTTTGGATTTTTTAAAAGTAGATAGGGCTATATAAAGATTTTTCCCTAATTTTTTAAGACCGGAGAAATTCTTTATAAATACATGGATGTCCCATAATAGTGGATCTACATGGGTAGAGCTCAGTTTCGTGTACAGTAATTGCTTACTTTATCAAGGACCGTTTTTTGTTAAGATTTCCCTTTTATACACCTTTCCCTATTGTACCGATCAATCCGGAATTTGAAAAGAAGAAGAAAGCATCAACATTTTCCTTTTTATGAACAAATGTTGTCCAAGCTTTTCCCACACACATATGTATAAAACTCTACTGATCACTAAATAAGCCTATAGTTAAAGAGAAAAAAAGTCCAGTTCAATAACTAGATATATTCATCTAAATCAGTTTTTTTTATTCTCTCACATTTCTAGCCATTTCTACTCATAGTTTTTACCCTTGTTCACTTAAAACAAAAATTTTTTTTCAAATATCCGGCGAGTATTGACGTCCATGACCATCTGTTACATTTAAGTATTTCTTTTAGAAATATTTAAAGCTTAAAAGATTTTAAACACAATTGTTGTTATACTGTTCATTTTCAATCATTTTCAGACTTTTCCCTTTTTATTAAATAGATCCTTAATATTTCTTAAATTCGCACTTCTAGCAGGTGATAAAAAGAATTAATGTTAGTTTTTTAAATATATTTGTAGATACCCTAAAATCTTTATCTTATCCCATTTCTAAGTTATCCCAAAAACATTTCTAATCACTATTTTTCAACGTGTCATTCACAAAAATCCAAAATTTTCCCTAATTTGTCTTTAATAACACCCCAATATGAGTTATTTCTATGGGTGGGATAAGATAGAGATTCGTGTGAATAATTACAAAATTATTTAATTTAACTTCGATTTTTTCAGAATGTCAGTAGCAGAACCTGAAGCAGTTCCAGCTGCCAAGCCGGCATCTGATGAGGTGACAAATTAATTCTAACATTAATATACAGTATGCAAATATTTTCTCTCATTTTGATTATCTCTAGTACTAATTCCCCTTTACCAAAATTTTTTAATTTTCAAAATTTTTATATAAAATGAATAGAAATTCTTATAATTAAATAATTTAAATTTATAGGAAGCCAAACGCCAGGCTTTGGCAGCCAAAAAGGCTGAAGTCCGTAAACGACTTGAAGAGGCTGGAAAGAAAGGCAAAAAGAAGAAGGGTTTTTTGACACCTGAGCGAAAGAAGAAGCTTCGTGTGGGTTTTTAGAAAAAAAATTTTTAAATAAGAAATGGCTATTTGGCCTGAAAATCGAAATTTTTCGGGATTTTCAGAAATTTTCAAAAAAATCCCAAAATTTTCAAAAAATTTCAATTTTCAAGATTTCCAATTTTTCAGAAATTGTTGATGATTAAAGCTGCCGAAAACCTTAAAAATCAACAAAAACAAATGGATTCTGAACGTCAAAGTGTTTTAAGTAAAAGAATTAGTGCTTGCCCAGATGTTGATAAAATAGAAGATGTTGGGCAATTATCTAAAATTTATAATGATTTATTCCAAAAAATGTTACAATTGGAAGAAGAAAAGTATGACATTAATTTTGCTGTTAGTCAAAAGGATGCTGAGGTAAAGAGAGAAAAAAATTGAGAGAAAAAATTTTTTTTGGAAATTTTAAAATTTTTATCATAATTAACCTTAAATTCTAACATTAAGCTTATAAATAATCAAATAAAATGAGATAAGAATTTTTTATAAGAGAAATAGGCCTAAATTTCTGAAAATTCTGAGAGACCGATTTTTTAAAATTTTCCACAGAAATTTAAAAAAAAATTTCTCATATTTTTTAGAAATAATTGATTTAAATATGATAAAAAAATAAAATTTAAAAAGATTTACTTAATATATAAAAATAAATTAATTATTTTATTTAAATATATATGTAATTAATTGATATTTTATGAATAATTCTTTATTAAATTTTTGGAATTGGGATTAGTCGACAATCCCTTAATTTAATTAAAGAATAGTTAAGGGAATAGATAGATAAAAGTTGAAGATAAAAAATTTATCAAAAAAAAATTTTTTTTTATTAAAAAAATTTTTTAAATTAATTTAAAGATTAATGAAATGACCATCAATGTAAACGATTTGCGAGGCAAATTGTAAGAGAAAAATATTTTTTTTATTTTTCAAAAATTTATTTTTAAAATTTTTAAAGTGTAAAACCAACATTAAAGAAAGTCTCAAAATACGACAATAAATTCCGTAAAGTTTTGGCTGGTGAACCAGTGGAAGGTACAACAACTAAACCTAAAGAAGACTTTAGGGCTAAACTTAAAGCTGTGGAGAAGAAAAATGTTTTGGAAGTGCTTGAAAATAAAGTGAGAAGAATTTGATAATGTGGGGATTCTTGGGGAATTTTAGAGTTGGAAATTATGAAAAAAATTTTCAAAAAAATTCCAAAAATTTTTTTGAAAATTTTTTGAAAATTTTCAAAAATTTTTTCGACTTTTTGAAGTCAATTCCTTCAATTTTTAAGCAAAAAAGCAAAGCTGAAAAGCCAGAATGGAGCAAGAAGGGTGATGATAAGAGTGGCCGACGAGCAAGTGCTGCCAGTTCTGGTGGTGGTGCCCCTCCATCACCTAAGAAGTTTCCTGCTGGGCAAGCTGCTCCACCTGCAGAGGAGGAAGAAGAGGAGATTATTGAGGATGAAGGTGAAAAATAAAAATTTTATTAAATTTTAGTAAAAGAAAAATTTGAAATTGAAGGGAAAAAATTGATTATCCAATAAATTGGTTTCTTGACTTCGAAGTTAAGAGCATTACGGATATAAGGGCATTTATAGGAATTGTCCCTTATGACCCGAGTCAAATGTATCTGACCAAGAAAATTATTTTAACAATTATTTAACCGCTAAAATAATTAATTTAAAACAAGTGACTTATTTTCTTGAATAATTACCAAGGGTAATTATTGTCTCAACTTCTCGCTGGAGGGATTAATTAATAGAGAGGGTAATTATAACTTTTATTTTGCTGGAGTGATTATTGTTTCAACATACAGAGTGTGTAAATTAGTGAGGAGGTAATTAATTGAGAGAGGTTAATTGTTTGAGAGAATACAGTACCTAATAATTGACTGGGGGAACTTAATGTTCTAAAAAATTCGGGAGATCAGAAATATTTTAATATTTTTTTTTCAGCAGAAGGTGAAGAGGAAGAAGAAGAGTAAATTACAATAAAAATGTTTTGGCACTTCCAGAGAAATAAACTTTGGGGAGAATTAAATAAATTTTATTAAATAATTAAAAATATTTCTCACCAAATAAACACTTCTCTCCCTTTACAATTATAAATTTAAATATATTTTTAGAAGTGCAAAATAAAAATGTTGGAAAATGTTTTAATTAAGTTGATTAAAAGTTTCTTAAGAAGGTCAATTCGCCGTTAAAGATAATTCACCGACGATACAAAAATTAACTTTTCAGCTATAAAAATCGAACATTAGGTCTTGGCTAGTAAATCAACTTTTAGATAGAAAATATTATTTTATTTAAATCTTGGTCTCCGAAACAAAAATTTAAAATATTTTTGATTATATTCCGATTTTATTCAAAAAACAAACAAACAAAAAATAAATCAAGTAGAGATCGGATTCATATCTCTAACAGTAAGGAATTTTAAGCGAGTAAATGAAAAGTGAAAAAATTCAATTTTACAAAGATGTTATTTGAAAAGAATTCTAAATGATTATTCAGATGTTGTTGGTTGCATTTATATTTTCTTCAGTCTTCTTTAGGACCCCGAAATAAAAAAGGTTATCTTTAAAAGGGCCCCTGCATTTTTTACTTAGTTAAGAACCTTGAGCATATTTTTTTTTTGTAAAGATTGTGGTTTTCTTTCCCATTCTTTTTGTTAATTTTGTTTAGGCAAATTAATTTTGTTATTTCTTTAGTCATGATATGATGGAGGAGGAAGAATGAGTAACTGTGTCAGTATGGCTAAATTCGTCACATTTCTGTCTTTCCATTTTCTGAATATTTCAATCTAGGATTGATTGCTTTGCTTACTTTTAAATTCGCATTAAAAAGTGGCTTTGAGCTTAAAAAATTTTAAGCTCAAATTGGTTGAGGCAGAAATTTAGAATTTATTAATCTGCGCAACCTTTATTATTATTTTTATTTTAAATAATGAAAATAATTTTTAAAATTTTTATTGAATTAAAAAATATCGAAACAAAATATAAATTCTTTTATTTTAAAATTCTAACTGATGTCCTATTAGAATTAATAAAAATATACTAAAATAGTTTTTACCTTCTAATCTCTAAATTCATTATTATCCGTTTTTACTTTTCCACATTTTTTTTTCTATATTAACTAACAACTATAATAAATTCGAATCTCTCTTAAAAGTTATTTTTTTTAATTTTTTACTAATTTAGCCCGGCTTGGTTTGAATATTCTAATTCTTCTATTTCGTTGAATACCCTTCAGGTTCAGGTAAATAATTATATAATTGCAAAATAATATACCTAACTAGGTATATTATTTTGCAGTCAATTATTATTCTTATACACTCAATTGGAAATGGAATTTAATTTCAGTATTGTAATACTGTTTTGTTTTTTAATTTTAATAACAACAAACACAATTATAGAAGTTAATGCAGTTCCAGGTAATTATTTATTATATTCTTCGCTTTCCACCATGGGGAAGTTGGTGACTCCCTTTTTTGATGCCCCGTTCCGGTTTGAGGTAACAATCCCAGTTTATCTGACACTAACAACTAAATCGTTTTGTACCTTCTCTTGGGGCCAATACCAATCCTAAAAAGTGTTTTTTTCTTATTTTAAACTATTTATTTCAGCTGATCGTTTAACCAACAATGAGGGTGCTTCTTTCGACCGAGTATTTTTTTAATTTTTATTTTCTTATTTTTCTTAAAAAAGGCCACAGAAATTGAACTTTTGGCTAAATCTAATAATGGTTGGTCGAAGAGTGAAGAAAAATTCGGAACTTTTCAAAAAGGGGGGGTTCCTTCAAGTTTTGTAAAAGAAGAGTTTGTGGAAAATAATAAAAAGGAAGAAAAGGGAGAAGAAAAAAATATAAAGAATGGACAAAGACAACAACAAAATGGAAATCTAGAACAAAATCCATTAAAGGTTTTGGAGGTAGAATAAATTTATTCTTTTTTACATAATGAATAATATTTTTAGGAATAGCAATAAAAATTTAAAAAAAATTCTCACATTTTTTAATTAAAAACACATTTTCCAGATTGTCATTTGTCTTTATTATTTCGAAGCACAACAACCTAATCAACTATCATTTTCAAAAAGTGAAGTATTGGAAATTCTGGCTCATCCAATTAATGTACCATTTTATTTTATAAATTTATTCTTTCCTTACAAAAATATTCTTTAAGGATCCTGATTGGTGGTATGCTAGAAACAAATGTGGTCAAAAAGGTTATCTTACCGTAGTCATTGTGAATTTATTTAAATTTTTCTAGGATTTGTCCCAACGGTATAACTGTATTAAAAAATATGGTATAATTTCGGAATAATAAACAGAGCGTAAATGGATCAAATGTGTCATTCGAAAAAGCTCATCGAGCTGAGTCGAATGTCATTGTGAATAGTCTTGTGAATCTTGAATGTTGAAAAACCATAGGGGGGGACAAAGCTCAATTTTGGGATGAAAAATTCAAATACACAAATGTTAGCTCATTCGAAAGAGCTCTTCAAGCTGAGTCGAATAACACCAAAATCATCGTGACTGGATGACTTTCAACAAAGTTATGACCTGCTGTTTTAACCCCTCATATATGGTCTCAGCTTAATTTGGGCATTCGAGCGGAACGACGGCCGCTGCTTCGTTACGGTTGCCGAGAGAGAAGCGAGCACGACCGAGAGCGAAGCGAGCACGAAGCACGGCCATCGTGTAGCGAAGACCATGCCCAACCTACCTACGAGCATCACAAAAACGTTATCTCCTGCGTCTTATCTAAATTTTTTAATTTGATCATTTTGAGTCCTTGTATCTTGGTCCATATTTAAGTCCGCATAAAAAAGTGAGCTTGGTCCCCCCACAGTTTTTCAATTTTCATGGACCTATAACTTGGTCCATAGTAGAGTCGCAACCTAATTTTGGTGTCCATTAGCCGTCTGTTTAGTATTCCGAAATATTTTATTTTAAATTCAAAAATTTTTTTATAGAATTACTTTGAAATTGTTGAAAGAAATCCTCCAAGGAGTACTTTTGAGAACTTAAATCTTTTGTCTCATTGTAGTGGTGTTTATGTTGGAAATACGAATGGAAATCCAAACACTGATGTCACTTATTATCGTCAATCTGGGTATTTTTATTTTTAAAATGAATTTTCTTCAAAAATGCCCATTCCATTTTATCTATTTCCAGACATGGAAACACAACAGAAGAAGAATTAGAACAATTATGGAGTCAGGATTATTACGTATGGTTTTTATTTTTTAAATTATTAAAGTTTTAGTCAGTTCTGTAAATTTATAGCACTGAGATTTCATTTTCAACCATTCCCCCATAAGATTTTATTCTTAGCGCTAACATAAAGCACGGTCTTAAATAGAAAAGTAGATTTCAGAATTGAATTAACTTAAGCGATATTTTAAACTTTCCAAATTTATTATATCGAGTTTTAATAATTTAGACTCTGACTGAGATTCAAATTGGTAGTGGATTGAAATTAAATTTAACAGGTTTTTTGTTTTTATAAGTATTTGTTTGAGCAAACGAACTGTTCATTCCTTCAGGGAAGGATATGTTTTTGAGTAAGGGAAATTTTCCCCTTTTGAGGAAGGGAAACGGCGAACAGGGGAAAGGGGACTATATAAAGGAATGAACCTTATATAGTCAGATCTCGTTTTTAAATACTTTTAGGGATGAAAAATCGTATTTGAATATGTGGTATATTTAAAATTAGGGGCATCTTTAATATGTCTTTAATACAAAATTTCTGAAAAGATTATGTATTTCGTCAAAATTTCTATATAAGACTGTATCTAAAATTAAGTGTTAATTTAGTGGTGAGTGAGCGTTCCAGAAACTTTCTAGCGTATTTAAAATCGAGTGATTATCTAAAAGCGAAGGGGTATCTAAAGTTCATTGTATTTAAAAATGAAATTCGACTGTATTTTAACCAGATTAAATTAGTCTTTTACACGTCACTTTTAGAAAAAGAATCTAAAGAATTCCGCGCTCATGAGGCTTCTGTTATAAACTTCATGAAGTTACATAATGCATTTCTTGACGGTAAAATTTAAACGTAAATAATAATTCTAACATTATATATTATAGATCAACAAAGGATTATTAATAACAACAGTAGTATTAGGCGTTCCAGAAACGTTCTAGCGTTACAATACGGTTCAAATGCAGAATCACATGAAATACAGTGGTTTGCGCAGATTTTTAATACAACTGCTCTTGGTCACAACGTAAGTTAAATCGATTTATTAAAAATATATATTTGTCAGTATCGCTGTGGCGGTGCCGCTATACACAGGCGGTTTATAGTTACTAGTGCTCATTGCTTCAAGAGTACGAACGCTGATGATATTATTGTTAAAATTGGATCCAAAAAATTATTTGAAGGAGGCCATATTCAAATATTAAAAATAATTCGTCATAAGATTGAGGATATAGCTTTTTGTTTACTCACACCCCAATTGAACCTGAAAATATTATTAATTTATCGAAAAGAAGAGAACGTCAATTCGAAGTCGGAGACTTCTACGGTAAGTCTCAACTAATTTTTCGAATTTAATATTAAATTCCCTGTCATTTGTTTCCTAAACTTTAAGGTTCCAATTTTGTTATCAATTGTTGAAACTATTTTTTAGTGTTAATTTTAATAAGTAATTTTGTAATATAATAGAAATTTCTCAAAAATTTTTCACGAAAAAATGGTCGTCTTTACAAGAACAATTCAGGTTTTGGTTTCTCTTCTATTACTGATGATAAAAAATAATTCCTTTAATAATGCAAAAAACACGCGTCAAAGTTCTTGGTTCAAAAATTGCTGACTACAAACATATGTTTTACACCAACGGATCTTTAGAGTTGGGGGATAGTGGAGGACCCCTAATTTTGGAAGAATCTGGCAATAGAGTTGTTGGTGGAATTCACAGTGGCACAGCAAATACCTATGATAAATACAACAACAAACAGGAAATTAGATTATTTATACGTGCATGTGATTTTGTTTTATGGGTAAATAAACAAATGGAATTTCTGATGTAAGTATTTCTAATGTGTTAGATTTGTTTAAGGACACCGGTCATTCGCCTTCTGGTAAAAAAAGTCGTAGTTTAAACAAAATTTCATTTATCCATTTACCTTATTTCCTATAAAATATTACACCACGGAAAATTACCTTATTCGATTGGAAATATTTTTGTTATGGTTACTCTTTGAAATTATCCCCCTCCCCCCATTTCGTAAATTACCCAAACTGAAATTATCATCCTCCTATTTAAAAGCAATATTGTATTGTTTTTTGGCAAAGTAACATTTTATTTAAAAAACCCTACTAAAGCGAAAAAACTTAACTTACCCAATATTATTTCATATTTAGGCACGATGACCTCTAATTGGATATACATACTTATGTTTTCAATTATGAATGATGATGAATAAATACAAAATATATACTATTTTTAAAAATAATCAAAGATACAGATAATTTTAATTAATGTTTATCTTGAATTAAATTATCTATTTATCTGTTGGATTTATTGGGTTAAAATTTATATTCAACTTTTTTAAATTTAATTAAAAACAAAGTGAAAATTGAAAAATAGGGCAAATGGGCGAAACGTCAAAAATGGGGCATATATATCATCTATCTAGCATACCGTATTTCTTCTAATAGAACCGCACTCCCTATTACATGGTATTTTAAAAAAATAAAAAATACCCTATAAATGATCAATTTTAGCTTTAAAAATTCCGTGCAGTCCAATTTTTGGTGAAATTTTTTAGAAAATATTTTTAATTGCATTTTGAACTATTTTTTATTCTCTTTCAAATAAGCATAAAATAGATTTTCTAAATAAAACTAACAATAAGGGACTGAAATGATTTTTTAAAATTCCCAACGTTTATAGAATATTAAAATGTAACAGAAAAGAAAGAACTAATTAATAAAATTTCTAGAATTAAATATAAGTTTTATTTGCACCCTTTGAGTCAAGACAGTTTACGGAAATTGATTTCGTAGGTTGATTTTTCAAGTAATGTATATATAATTCAATCGAGCTTTAATATCATTTATAAATTTTTTGATTTTAAATTGTTTTAAAAATTTAATAAATTTTTAAATTGAAAAATACAAGCGCACTCCCTAATATAAGCGCACTCTACGAGGGGGTTGAAAATAGAAGCGCATGCGGTTCTATTAGAAGAAATACGGTATATATCTTCTCTCCTTTTACAATTATGAATTTTTAAATATATTTTTAGAAGTGCAAAATAAAAATGTTGGGAAAATTTTTAATTTTTTAAATAAAATTTTTTAGAGGGGCAATTCGCCGTTAAAGATAATTCACAGACAATACAAAAAATTAACCTATTAACTTTGAACAAAAGTCAGTTGTTTCAGTCCATATTTTGCGATTTTAGACTCTATTTATGTTTCTAAAATTTCATCCTTTACTCTGACTATAGCAATTCTCCCTTTATAAAACTACTGATAGCTCAACTAGAATTTTTATAAATTTAAATCTTGACATGGCCTTATACTTTTTTTATTTATTTTTTATAAAAGACGAATTTTTCTGACTGTGAATTTATGGTACCGAATTTTTATCAAAAAAATTTTTAAATAAAAATTGCCGAATTATTAAAAATTAATAAAATACAAAAAGCATTTCCAGAAAATCAACTTTTATCAAATCAAATAAAATATAAATGTTGATTAATTATTTTTAAATTCAGTTTCTTTAATAATCCTTCGGATTCTCTTAAATATTTTTTTCAATTTTTCTTAAAATTTGAAGAAAAATTGAAGAAATGAAGAAAAAATGAAGAAAAATTGAAGAACGTTCTGTATCATTGACGACATCCTCATTTTCTTCTTCTTCCTCCATAACAGCTTCATTTTCTTAGAATTATTTAAGGTTAAAAAGAAAGATTGAAAATTATACTTTTTTTCCTTTTGTTTATTTCCTTTGTTGTTGTTTGTTTGCTTGTACCCTCCATCAGTGAATAATCAAGTTGAGTGTCTGTGGTATTGGGAGTCAATGTTTTATCTGAATTTGTTAAATAAAAAAAATTAAAATTAAAAAAAACCATTCTTTGTAACTCTTCCTTTGAGAGAATATTTTTTGGGGGGTTGTAATTGAACAGGAGGACATGTTTTCCCTATGAATAATTCAAATAAATTAATCAAAATTAAAAAAAACTTTTCTTATTTAATCGTTGTCCTCTTCCTGACATAATACTTTATTGGAAAGACGAACAGCTGTTTGGACTTCACGCGATGAGATAATAGAACACTTTTATAACTCACAACAATTCGCTCGAAAACGTCTTTGACAAACTTTAAAATAAAAGAAAGTATTAAAAAGAAATTTTTAAATTAATATTTAGCCGAAAAATTTTTTTGGTGTATCGGGATACTCACATGTTTTCGAGGTGTAAGGTTCTATCCCCGTTGAAGGAAAAAAAAACAATTTTAAACAATTAAAAAATAAAAACCTGAATTTATTGACCAAAAGTAACAGCTGAAATATAAGCTTCTAGCAATTCAAGTAGAGAATAAAACTAGAAATTATTTTAAAAATTTTTATAAATTCAAAAAGAAAAAAAAAACCTGATTAATTAGTCAATAAAATTAAAACAAAAGAAACGAACAGCAGTTTGCACTTCACTAATTGTAATGGCAAATCGAAACAATTTATTCAAAATTGTTTAAAAAAATTTTTAAATTCAAAAAAAAACCTGTTTTTAAACCCAAATAGTTTATTACACTATTTGACCAAGATGAGCAAAATAACTAGAAAAAACAACGAAAATTATTGTAAAAAAATTTTTTGGTTTAGTGGGATAAATCTTAATATCTATGGTTCTATACCCTTTAGAGAAAACATTTTTTAAAGCTTTAAAAATAAACCTATTTTTCTCTCAAAGAAATTCCAATTAATTCAACAGCACGTCTGGAGAGGCGAACAGTCGTTTGTAAAGAAAATAAAGTCTTGTTGTAGTGCGCAAATCGCGAGACAATTAAAGAATTTATTAGAAAATTCTGAAATTTGTAGAAAATAAAACTATTAGTACACAACAATCATTGATTAATGAGAAAATTTTTTTAAAATAATGGTTAAATAATAATCTTAAAAAAATACATTTTCAAAATTTATTTAGTAAAAATTAATCATTATGAGAAAGGGAATAGGTCAGTATTTAGTAACCGCAAAGAATCAATAATCTCTTCTTTTCATCTTATTATTGACCATTATACCACTAAGCAAAATTTTAAACAACAAAAAATGCGAAGGGAAGGTATGTTTATCCTAAAGATCACCAAATAAAAAGACAATAATTTATTAAAATTTTATTTGAAACAAAAATTAATCACCCTCTCCATCACTAATTATCCAAAAATTAAAAAAAATTTTTTTAAATTTTTATACAAAAAAAATTAATTAGTCAAGACCTGCTACACCTTTAGATATTAGCGCGCGAAAATCCCGAACCCTTCTCTAGGATTTGGATGCGGACCCCTCCCCCAGCTAAACACTCAAAACCTTTCAAATAGTGCGCGAAAATCAGCTGTCAACACCTACTAATTACATGATTAATGGGTTGGCGGCATCCTTTGTCGGCATCCCTTTGTGCGGAAATGCGGGGGCTAACTACTGCCTTATAATTTTGTGTAATGTTTCTTCTGCCCTTCGTTGCTATCAAGGAGTTCAAACTATTACATAATGCCCCGTTTAATCTAACTCCGATGGATTGCCCAATGCCAAATATGCTCATTTGGACAAAAACTGTTGATCCTAGTTCAAATCTTATCACTCGAGCATGCTCATCTGGAAACTGTACGGTACGTCGAAATTTATTAAAAGCTAAACATTTTAATATATATTTCTACTATTTAAGATTAACTCTGCCGTTTCAAATAGTCAAGTCTCTGCTGTGCCAGGTCATATTTTCATTATTTTTGCGTGGCCAAAAAGACCTAAATAATTGCATTTTTCAGTTTGCGTCAACAATACAAACACACAATAAACATTTTGTTGCTGTAATTCGGATGCTTGTAACTTTGCTCCAATCCCGACTGTCATCAACTATCGAATGCAATTACCTATGTTTTTTAGCTTTTCTACTAATTTTCTACCGTCAGCCGACCAGTGCCTGCCTTTTTTCTTCTCAAATATGCTTTCTCGGTGAATCAGTCGTGACGAAAGGGGAAGATCGGAGCTGGCGGCCAAATTGACAAAGGTGTGGTGACAGAAAGGAATGGAAGGACTGTGCGGTAAAAATAGAGGAAAAATGAAATAAAAGTCAGTTGTTTCTATTTTGCGATTCTTGATAATCTATTTATGTTTCTAAAATTTCATCCTTTACTCTGACTATAGCAATTCTCCCTTTATAACACTACTGATAGCTCAACTAGAATTTTTATAAATTTAAATCTTGACATGGCCTTATACTTTTTTTATTTATTTTTTATAAAAGACGAATTTTTCTGACTGTGAATTTATGGTACCGAATTTTTATCAAAAAAATTTTTAAATAAAAATTGCCGAATTATTAAAAATTAATAAAATACAAAAAGCATTTCCAGAAAATCAACTTTTATCAAATCAAATAAAATATAAATGTTGATTAATTATTTTTAAATTCAGTTTCTTTAATAATCCTTCGGATTCTCTTAAATATTTTTTTCAATTTTTCTTAAAAATTTCCCAAATTCTTTTAATTATTTTCTTGAAATATTCATTCAGTAATAAGTCGTTTCTTTCGAATTTTCATAAAATCATTAAATCCTCTCTTCTTTCGAAGTATTAAAGGTTCAATATGTTCTCTTTCTTCATTTTCTCTCTTCTTTCGATTATTTTGAAAAGCAACTTTTAGATCAGTTGGAGCAAGTATAGCCAAACCAAAAGATGGTCCATTACCATAAAATTGAATTATTGATAAATAAAGAATGGAGAAAAATAAAATATTAAAAGAATTAAATTTCATAATTATTTAATCTAAAAATAGGTATATATTTTTTAAATTACCTAAATATTGAAAATAATTTTAATATAGGAATTACCGTATTTAATCAAATAATTACCCTCTCCCTGAAATAATTGCCCTCTCCAGCGACAGATTTAAACAATAAGTATCCAGGGTAATTATTTGAGTAAATACGGTAATGCCAATTTTTGATCTTTTCCGATTTTTTGCTTTTCTTATCAATATTTCAGCCAAGCTCTGGGAAATTGTAAGAAAAATCCTAGCATTAATCGGGGGTTTAAGATCCAAAATTTCAATGTGCCTATCAAATAACCTCCATTCGGAAAGATTAAAAAAAATTTTTTCTTTCAAAGAACCACTCAAACCCTATTTTCTTTAATATTGTTTAATTTAAAATCAGAGCATCAAAGAAATTTAGATTTTTAATTTTCGATTTTCTGTTAATTTTAAATGAATTATTTTAATGTATATTTAACATTAAAAATCAAATTTAAAAATTTAATAGAGAGAGGGAATTTTTAAAAATTAAAAATAAGCTTAAATTAAATTAAATAGCTTCTATTTTATTAAATAAATTTTTCGAAAAAATAAATTTGAGTGAATGCTAAAATAAACGAATTAATTTATAATTAAAAGAAAAAGGGAAAAACGTTTTTTAATAATCCACGTTTATTAAAATAAATTTTTTTTATTCGTTTTTTATTCTCTCTTACGTAAAAGTTGTTGAAAATTTTTTTAATTTTTTTAAATTTTAAAGAAAAAAATCTTTTGAACAAATATTAAATAAAATTTTTTTGAAGAATTTATTTGTGCACACAAACTATAAAATTAATTAATTTAAATCTCTTAAATCCTTTCTTTTAAAATAAAAATGTTTTCTCAAAGTTTTAGATTTAAAATAAATAAATTACAGTATTTTCTTGAATAATTGCCCAGGGTAATTATTATAAAAATTATGTAGGGCGAAACTTCAGTGGACCATAACTTTTTTTCTAAAAATTGTTGAAAATTAATTTTAGCACCAATCGTCTCGTCTTGACAATCTGAGTCGATTGGTACCAAAATTAAGCTTCAATAATTTTTAGAAGCAAAGTTATGGTCCACTAAGCTTTGGGGTAATTTTGATTTTCAACCTCTCGCTGGAGAAGGTTATTAATTGAAAAAAAGGAAAAGATTGGAAAAATATGATATATTTAAATCATGGTTATGCTTGATAAAAATTTAGATTAAATAAAACTAAATGTTTAATTTAAAAAAATTCTTCTAATAAATGTAGGAATTTAATACCCATAAATAGAATACAGTCAAAACTCTCTACTTCTAATTTCTCTCCATTTAACGAACTTCCTCTCCCATCCCTTCGAGTTTTTATATAGATAGTTGATTGCATAGGGTTATGAGGAAAGAACAGTTAATCAATAGATTTCGTTACAAACGGCCTTTGGGTCTTGGATATTGAAAAACTTGTTGTTAGTTTGGATCCTTTCCATTATGGTTCAAATTCCTTTTTTTTTAATGAATTTTTCCCTCATAATAAACATTTATTTTTTCTTCTTTTTATTTTTATAATTTTATTTTTAAATATTAACAAAATTTTATTCTAAATTTATTTTTTTTCCCTATTTATTATTTTAATTAATTCAAAGTTTATTCAATGCTTTATCAATTAAACTTTTTTTCTTCGCTGGTTCCGCATATTGTCTCTTCTTTCTTAGTCCAAGTTGTTCAAATAAAAAATTCTTTTTTTGGCTTAGAAGGAAGTGGTTGATCAATTACAGCAGCATATTGTCTCTTCCTTCTCAATCCAAATTGAGCAGAAAAAGGTTTTTTTGGTTTTTCTATTTTTATTGCTGCATTTTCACCTTCAAATGATTTTTTAATTTTAATTCCATTATTTAATTGATTGTCTGGAGCTATTATTGTAGCTAAACCAGATGATGGTCCATTACCAAAAAATTGTAAAATTGATAAATATAGAAGAGAGACAATTAAAATAATATTAAATTTCATAATTTTCTAAAATTTTAATTAAAAATTGAAAAAATAGTAGACTCTCGTTATAAGGGATCTCGACAAAATTGTAATAGGCAAATTTTGGATTTCTTTATAGGATTTTAATAAATATTTATTAAAAAGATTTTGTTTGTTTTAATAAATGAATAGGGGTAAGCATTAGCCCAGATCTTGGCCCAAGATTCTGGACACGGAAATATGAAATTCTAAGGTTGATTAAAGATGAAAAGAATAGTACCAAACCAATATGGACGTTAGGTGGTGGTAAATTTTCTCCATTCTAGTGGAGCTATCTATAGTGTTATAACGGGAGAATGCTATAGTCAGAGTAAAGGATAAACTTATAAATAGAGAACGGATTTATATGGAATCGTATAAATATTGAAAATATGGATTAATAACTCGAATTCTATCTTATCAACATATGCTAAAACTATGGTTTTTGAACGTTTCTTTTTTTTTTGAAGACCAGCAGAAAAATAAAGAAATCCATATAAATTCGTTCCCTACTCATAAATATTCCTGGTATTTGAACGTTCTATCTTGGTATAAGGACTTCCTGAAGAAATAAGGAAATCTATGAATCGAATCATCTAATAAAGATAATTAAAAGAATTTATAATGAGCTTCAAGTTATTTAATTATAAAAAAACATTTTGCTGTTTATATATAATTTATACTGGTTTTCTAATAAATTTTATTCCTTTAAATCTGTTGCACAAATAAAATAAAATAAATATTTATAAGAAATGTACTTTTAAAGATAAACAAATTATAATGAATTAATTCAAAAATCTCAAGGTTCGCCCAGACGTCCGTTAAATAAAATTTTAAGTTTTAAAATAGTAAATAAAAAATATTTGTTAATTAAATTGTACTTTTTTTAATATCACTCAAGTGCACTTTTCTATTAATACAGCTTTTAAATTTTTTATTAATAATTTTTTCCTAAAAAAATAAAAAATATTTTTTTTTCTGATTTTATAATATGTAAAATAATCAAGATTTTTATTTTTATTAAAAAAGAATTACGCAATTAAATATAGAAATATTAATAATTTTTTTCTTTTGTTATTCAACATTAATTCGGGAAATTTGCGGAGAAATACATTTGCGGACTCTTTAATCTTTCTAAATTAAATAACAAAATAAGGAGCTTTGATAGGCTCTATGCCATCAAACTAGTAAAATATGATTAGACCACGGTACTGGACATGACCCATTTTCCGTTTGTTCCAATTTCAATAGGCTTCAATTTCACTATATTGTCCGCAACTATCTGTCCGAAAATTTCGATGATTCATTCTCTCTCTTTTTTTAGTTTTTCTAATAATTGACTGGTAAAATCTGAATAGACCATGGTTCTGGACATGACGCATTTACAGTTTTTCCAATTTCAATAGACTTTCTTGTCCGCAAATATTTGTCCGCAAATATCGGTGATTCATTCTCTCTCTTTTTAGTTTTTCTAATAAATTTGGTCATTTTGATCAATCTAGTAATTTTATTATGCAAAAGAAGAGAATAATAAAATATATAAAGATGAACAGATATATGAGTGATGGATATGGCGAAATATTTGGATTTGGGGGGAAGAGAAGGAAGAAAAAATATTTTTCGATCACACAACTAATAATCACATCATTCCCGTTATTTTATTAAATTAATAAATAAATCCGGGTTTTATGTTAAAAAGAAATCTTTTATTTTTATTTTCAATATTATTTTGGTCAAAATTTTATGCTCAGGAAGAATGGCGAAATCAATGGCAACCTAATAAAGTGGCTATTAATGAACAAAGAAAACATATTGGTTGGCAAAATTTTATTTAAAAAAATGCTTTTGGGTTATTATTAATTTCCATCGAGATCCTTGGGCCTTGGGGCAGAACATGACCCAATAGCCGTTATTTCCAATTTCAATATCACAGTATATCTGTTCGCAAATATCTGTCCGCAAGTTTCGCAAGTTTCGATAAGGTCTTGGCACCCACAAAAACTGTAGAGAACGGTCTCGTCGATAGAGCTAGCCTTTTCTTTCCTTTTCTAACAGTTTTAACCGTTTTGTGGATTCAACTCAATACCTTTCCTCGTTAGTTCACCGTCATTTTTTATATTTGGTTGGGAGAAGGACGAGGAGATCACCTTATATCTTTTTGTTAAAGATTAGACAAAATAAAAATTATAAAATAATTTTAGATGTTGATACAAGGTGGTTAGAAAACGAATATAAAGAAAAAACTGGGCAAACCATTCAAAAGGTTGAGATATAATTTTAATATTTTCTTCTTCAAAAATTAATTTGAAAGGTTGGATTATATGCTAGTAATAAAGAAAAAGCAATAGTAGATCTACTTAGCGAACAAAAACAATTAAGTGCTTCAGCACATGGAAATGTAGCTATTGCAGAATCGAGTGTTCCTGGGCAAAGAGCACAAGTCCAAAAGTTTGGGGATAAAGGAGGTCTTGCACAAGTTGAAGGACACAGGCAATATTTTAGAAAATAAATATTAAGTAAAACGAAGAGAAGGGGAGAACAAGGAAGGGGTGGAGAGAGGGTAATAATAGCTTTACAGTATATCCAACAATCACCTTTATACAGTTGACTCTCGTTATAAGATCCAAAAGGGACTGGCTCATCGTTCATTTATATCCGACGAAACTTTTGGGGAAACTGTTGGGATAAGACCGTGAATGTATTTACTAGAGGTACTTATAACCCTGTGCCTTTATAATGAGAGAAATATTCCATTTTAGTGGACAACTTCGAATTAAAGAAGATGGAGAAGGAAAACATGCATTATTAAAAGCTGATGGTCAATACGAATTAGATACTTTATCAAAAGGAGGAAAAGATGATAAGGATGGGGAAAAAGAATTTCAGGCTCGTAATGATCGTTTTGACTTTCGACTAACACCGGCTGAACAAAATGAGAAACAAGGGCATGGATTGCTTTCTTTTGGAGATAATGTAAGGTTTAAATCCTCACTTATCTATCCCTAACTTACTAATCCTTTTTACTGGATGGGGCAACTAATAGAGCTTGTGACAACTTAAGATGTGGGATAAGTTAAAGTGTTATTCATGACCATCATTCATCGCCTTCATTCCAACTCTTCAGGATGTCTTAGGAGCATGTAGAATAACTTAGGGGTAAGGACGTTATTGATCAGGGATTGAAAGCCATGAAAACAAATCACTGGGATAATCTAGAGGATTGGAATAATTGAGAAATGTAAAAATTTTTTTATTAAAAATTGAATTACCGTATTTACTCTATTACAATGACTCTAATAGAATATTGGCTCCTAGAGAGGTGGTTGAAAAATAGAATTGCATGTCATTATAATACAGTAAATACAGTAATATTGTAAAATTAAAGGAAAAAGGCAAAAAAGGCTCATATGAATATGCAATAGTACACAAAGATAAAAATCATGTAGAAGCACAGCTATCTTCTAAAGATGCTCATTCTAACAGGAATGATTTATTGGGGTCTATATTTGGAAGGAGATCTGAAAAATATTTTTGTACAGGTAAATAATCTGATGAACGGCTTAGATTTAAATTTCTGTTTTTAGCTGAAACCCCCGGAGTTTCTCAATGTTATGATGCACAAGGTAGAAGTACTGGTAAAGTTGTAGCTGATAAAAATGGAAATGCTGTTGTTTATAATGAGAAAGACGTTCCTATAGGGACTGGATCTGTAAAAAAAATTTCTGAAAGAAATTATGAGGTAAAATATATTATTCTAATGATAAATTAATGTTATCATTTAATGACTCTCTCTATTCATTAAGAGAAACTTTTCTTCAATCTACCTTATTAGTCTACGGGATTGTACGTTTTAACAACCCTCCCAGTTACTTACTGTAAAATTCCGATATAAGAGACTCGTAGTCGGTAAAGAAAAGTCTCTTATAACGAGCTATCAAGCGATCCTTTATCAAGCTTTAACTTTTATATCATGACGAGTTCTCTTTCTTTGGCTATAGTTCCCTTGGGATATAAGCCCCTTTTTAATATTTGACCTCCTAATGTATGCCCTTGGCACTATAACCGGAGTTCACTTTAACTTTCAATTTTTTCCAAATTAAAAAAATAATCCTTAAATATTCCTCAATTTAAGGCAGTAATCAGCAAAAATTTATTTATTACAAGAATAAAAGATGCGCGTAGAGGGCCTTGTTGTAGAGAATTTACTGGTCATGATTGTGTTGAACAAATAAAATTAGCCAATCCACAATTTAGCCATCCACAGGAGAGGGATGAAAATGGGAGTGTACATTTAACTTGGTTAGTGGAGATTAAAAAAATATTTAAAAATTAAAAAAAATACAGGCCAGAATGTTTCGATATGTCTATTGATGTTACTTTGCCTCCCAGTGAGTTTATTTAAAAATAAAGTCAACTCCCATTATAATAGACTCATAAATGTATCAAAAGGTCTCTAATAATAGGAAGAAAAAATAAAGCTGGGAAAGATGAGAGGGTTGCTTATATTGAGAGGTTGATATATACGATGTCGAATTATAAAGGAGTAGCTATATTTAAACGAATTACCTCTAGTTAACGTACATCTTTGGAATCGGCAGAAGATTTTTAAATAGAAGTGTATGTAGATTATAGGTAATCTCGGAGAAAAAGCATAAAAATTGTCACAGTAAATTAAAAACCATTAAATAGAGAGTTTTGTAAATCAGTGGGTGTACCTAGAATGGAGGTTTTCTCATTAATACATCTAAAAATAAAAAAGATAATTAAAAGATGTGCATATCAACCGATTGGCAATGAAATTGGATGTACATATTCAACCTATTGGTAAACTTCGATGTATGGATGTGGCAACTTGTGGACGAGAATGCTATTATTGTGATTGGTGTAGGGGCAGTAGGTAAATTAAATTTTTTTAATTTTTTTAAAAAACATTTCAAGACCTCTGCCAAAACAAAATATATAAAGTAAAAAAAATATAAAAATGCATAAAATTCCCACTCATTGAATTTCTACATAATATATAAAAATAAATTTATTATCTTATTTAAAAGTATTTAATTTATAATTAATTATGTATTTTTTGATATAAGTACTTTTTATGTAATTTTTGGAGTGGGGGGTAATCGACGCCCCCCGAAATTATTTATTTCGGGGGGGCGTCGATTCCAAAATCATATCTACCACTGATCAAAGTCTTTGATTTTCACTTAACAAAAATTCTCAAAATTTTTTTTTTCTCAGAAAATTAAAATTATTGGAGAGAACAGACGGTAATTTGTGTAGAGCAACAGAAGAAAGAACTTATCGTTTAACAACAAAATTATGTCCACCCCCAGAAGATCCCAACTTCACTTTATGTACAACTTTTACTAAAAGTGTTTGGCAAAAAGATTATTGGCAGAAAGAGGGGGCTTTGGATATTTGGATGAAATTTTATGAGAGGGCAGAGAATAGGGCTGAATTGGAACATGAATTTTTCTCTCAATTGGATAATCCTCTTTTGGGAAAAGCTTTTAAATTGGCAATTATTGGGGAATGGTTAGCTGCTAATTCTTTGGATGTAAATTATTTTTTAAATAATAATAGTTTTGGTATACGGTAAAATCTCGTTAGTAGCGACACACGGAAAGGAGTAGGTGTCGCTTATAAAGAGATTTAGTTGTATTCATGCTTATTAGAATTCTGTTCAGGATGTCGCCTATAACGATTTCCACTAATAACATATAGTCGTTAATAACGAGAGTTGAACCTCTATACAGTAGACACCTATATTTTAATTTTAATATTTCATAGCAAGGAAGTTACACACCTACAAACTCTGAATTACTCGAATTTTGGGTATCGAGGCGTGCACCTGACAGACTCTTGGCTTGTGACCATGCTGTTATAGACTATGAATTGGAAGGTTCTAAAGTAAAAACTAACGTTCTTTTTGAAGCTGCCACAACTGCTGGGAATGTAAAAAATATTTTAAAAATTCCAAAAATTTTTTCTTTAAGTTACCAAATATATTCAAAGACAAAAAATGTCAACAATTTGAGAATTTACAAGAAGAACGTTTCCAACAAGGAGTGAAGGAGTATAAACAGAAGAATGGGGGTAGTACTGGCAATATATTAAGTGGAATAGGAAATTTATTTAGAGGATAAAGAATAAATAAAATGAGAACAATTAAAATATTTTCTGATATTGACCAAAACGAACTTGAACAAAGTGGTATTGACCCTTTTTAAATTGAACATTTTGACATTGACCATTTTGAAATTGACCATTTTGATATTGACCATTTTAAATTGACCCTTTTGAATCCTCATAATTCAGAATCGTTTATATATGTTTTATTTATTTTTTTCCTGATTTTAATTTAACAATATGTATTGTATAAATAAGAAATTATAAAAAAGAAGGGATTAGAGCTGATCTCTGCGGGTTTAAAAATATTAAAAAAAAATAGTATTAAAAAACTAATTAAATTTTTATGTTTAAGTTTGGCAAATAAAGAAGTATAAAATATCCTTTCTCTCTCTCTTTCATTTGAAACAAGACTCCAATCTTTTTTGGTTCTCGAGGTATTAAAAAATTTCCCTAGGAAAAGGACAATCTTTCAACAAGAAAAAATATATATTCCTATCTTCTATGCAAAAATATATTTTTTTTATTTTATTTTAGAGAAAAAGAATTAGAAAAAATATATAAAAAATATATTTTTATGCAAAAGATGCTTTGCTTTTTTTTGCAAGGATTAGAAGATTATATATATTATTCTTACTCATCCATGTAAAAATAATAATATAATTTGTTTGTATTCTCGAAAATATTTTTTGGTGCAAATATCGAATGATTTTTAGTCTTTTTTGTGTTTAAAGTAGAATTGGGAATACTATTTTTATATGTTTATTGTTTATTTTTTTGAAAAAAATATTTTTGTAAACAACTTTAAAACATCAAAAACTGCTAGGCAACCTTTTAGTTAAAAAAATAAATTTATTAAAAATTAAATTAATTGTTATATTAAATTTACAAACTTACAAACATTTAATAAGAGGAAAATAAACTTAAGTTTACAAACATTTTTAAAACTTAAGTTCCTAAGTTTGTAAATTTATTAAAACTTAAGTTTACAAAAATAATCAAGCTTAAGCTTAAAAACTTTAATAAAAACTTTACAGAATAATTAAACTTAAGTTTACAAACTTAAAATGATTTTACAAACAGTTAAAACTTAAATTACAAAAATAATTAAATTAAGTTTACAAACTTGATTTACAAACCTAAGTTTAAAATTTTACAATAATAATTAAGCTTAAGCTTAAAAACTTTATAATAAAATTTGATTAAACTTAAGTTTACAAACTTTAAATAACTTTTTTTCTAATCTTATTTTAACTTCTATTTTTTAATTTAAGTAAAAGTAATTTAATACTCAAATAAACAGATTAATTTTATTAATCTTTTATTTATTTTTGATTTGATTTTAAAGGCGACCGATAACAAAAATATATTAATAATTCAACATATCCAGTTCCTTCTCTCTAAATGATAGACAACAACTATTTTAACAAAGCAATAATAATTATTATTATTGACAATTTGTCAATCAGAGCACATGGGCCTCTTTACTACATATTTGTTATATTATTATTTTTTTTTTCTAACTTACTCCCTCACATAGTTGTCGTCTGTTTTTCACTTTTTTTAGTAGTTATAATATTCAATTGCATCCAAAACATTGCCTTTTAGTTTTTTGGTTGTTTGCATTTCCTCTTACACTCATTGACGATTTTTTTTTCTTCATTTTTTTTATTTTTACTTAAAAATTGATTTTTCTGAAAACCATTTGGAACCAATTTTCGCATGCTTAAAGCAGAAGAGTATTTTTTAAGCAATTTAACTAAAACTTAGATGGCCTATTTTAAAGTTGGGTAATTCATTCATGACTAACACAAACTTAAACTAAATAGAGCATGAAACTTAGAATAAGTTTGTAAACAATAACTTAAGTTTATGAAGAACTTAAGTTTATTTTTTTAAATTATATAACAATGGCTAAGCACGGTAAAAAAACGGGAATTTTTCGACGGCCGAAGGCCCGAGATTGAAACCCCTCTGAATGGGGAGGGCCGGATGCCCGAAGCAATAATCTAGCTGAAACTAGTTCGATGTTAAATGTATTAAGTTTATAAACTTAAGTTTGAACTTAAGTTTTGAAAATAGGTATCTGTGGGTTTAGTTGGAAAATGCTTGGTTTTAAATGCTTAAAGGGCATAGGTTCGATCCTACTGACTGAAAAAAAATTTTTTTTTTATAAAATTTAACAAATTTAGGAATTAAAAAATAATTTTTAATAGCTTAATTCCTTCTTATTTTTTTCTTGCTCTTTTTTCCTCTAAAATTAATAAATTATTTGACATTTTTTTAATTAAAAAAATAATATTATTTTGGTCATTTTTTGATTGTTCAAATTGATCAAATTTATTGTGTGATTAATCATACGATTAATCATTTTACATTCTATTTTTTAATACATTTATGGAAATTAAATAAAAAAATTTTTTATTTTAAAAGAAACAACAAAAATACTTCACAATTATTTTAAATTATTCATGGCCTTATTCAAATAAAAATAAAATCAATAAAAAATAAATTAAATTAATTTTTCTCTTATGCCAAAAAATTAAAAAAAAATCTTTTAAATTATTCAAATGCGCAGCATAAAAGAGTTAAGTCTGTGGCTAGAGGCTTGTGGACTTAACTCAAACCCTTGGGCTTCTGATCCAGCCGATTGGGCGACTTTATTAAATTTATTAACTAGATTATTACATTCTACATTGGAACTTAGGTTTTTCTTTAATGAGAAAGAACATTAAAAAATGTTTTAAAAAATTTTAAGGATTAATGCTGAAGAAGAGAAAAAACGTAAAGAAGCGGTTAAAAATAATGAAAATCAAGAGGATGAAGATACAAGTGAAAGAGAAGAGTCAGAATCTACTTCCCGTCTGGAGGAAGATGAGGACCATCAAAAATTATTAAGAAGTCCGTCTTTAGCATATCCGGGCACTCAATTGCCGTTTCAAGAGGTTTTTAATTTTTGTGACTTTTGATTTAGTTGAAAATTGTGAGATAATCGTAAGAAAGAAAATTTTGTAATTAACGGAACTTCCGATCCCGGTATCTCCAATCCTAATAATCTCCCCAAACAATTATAATTTTAACGTGAACGTCTTGTTCTTTGTACTTTACCATGAAATTCTGTGACATGAGTTTATTAATTAAATTAGTCTGCAAAAATTTTGCGGACTAACTTAAAAGTATCAATATTTCCTTTATTTCTTATCTGAATATTTTTTAAAGAAGAATGGTTAATTCTTGAAATTACCAAGACTTTATTTAACTTAATAATATCCCCTAACGATTATAATCATTATCTTGAAGAAAAAAAAATTTTCCAAAAAAATTTCCCAAATTTAAGGCTCTAGAACTTGCAGAAAGAGTGTTAGGAATACCTCAATTTACTGTGATTGCAGATATGAAAAAATCTTTAGCAGAAGATCAATTGGCACTTTTTGTTTCTTTTTGTGCTTTAAGATATGCTGTTGAACATGTTGATACTAGTTGGACAGAAATTTTTTTTAGAAATTTTTTAAAATTTATTTAGAACCTATACATGATTTTCAATTTACTTTTCGTATTTATTTTAATATGGATTTGGATGGAAGTAAAAAAGAATGTAATGGTTGTGGTAATATTGTTCATCTTGTTGAAAGGTTGACATTAATTTGAATGGATTTAAATAAAAATTGAATGAATTTTAATTAAATTTAAAAAAAAATTAAATGTTAATATGTAAGGGAAGATCCCGTTGATCCGTATTTAAAATAATTAGGCAGGGAGATCAAAGTAGTGGCCAATTAGTAGAGCTTCTGGTGAGCGAAGCTACTAGAAATAACTACTAAAAGGTTGCAGGTTCAATTCCTGCTTCTAATAATAAATAGGATTAAATCAGTAAAATTTCGAGTAGGATCAGGCCTAGGAAGAGTAGCAACCCCAGAAAATCATAACCCTACAAATTCGAATTTTTGGGAATATTAAAAACCCCAAGGAATATTTTATTAAAATTATAACAGAACAATTACTTATTATTCTAAAAAATGTATAATTTCCTTAATTATTTTAAGAGTAACATTAATTGGACGTATTTGGCATAGAGCATGTCTAAAATGTTCTTTGTGTGGTCGACAACTTTATCGGGGTTTTTAATAAAATTAATATTTAAATAAAAATTATTTTTAATAAAAAGGTGCTTTTTATTTACTTCATTTTTCTGATGCTTCAGTACGTTTGGAATGTGTAGAACATGGGGCTAATGCTATTTTGTTTGGGGATCCCAAAGTAATTTTTATTGATAAGATATTTTTTGAGAGACTAATGTAGATTTGCTTTAAAATAGACTGAAGGCCTTGGATTCAAAAATCCAAGAATATGGATAAATAAGAAATAGTTTAAATTGAGAGACTTTTATATTAATTTTTGTACAATATTAAATTGTATAAAATTGAAAAAATAGAAAGTTGCCTTCGAGGAAATCCTTAGGATGGGGGGGGGGGGGAGATTTACCAAGCCCTTGAGGTTGTCTGGCCAAGTTCATTAGGTAAGGTATTGAAAACTATATGAGTTAATTAGAAATGATAACTTATTTGGATATAGCCTAAGAGATTTGTTAGGATCTTTGTGTTGGATTTGAAGGATTCTTCTACCTATCCTTTCGAAATGATTTATCAAATTATTTTTTTTCAGCACAGATTAGCATTACCACCACCTCTACCACCCCCACCTGTCCCCTCTTCACGTTTGTCATTTATTGGATCAGAAAATATGTTAAATAAAAGAGCCTCTTCACTGCTTTCCTTGTCTTCACCTCCTCCTCGACCACCACCTCCACGACTTGCAAGTATCGATGCAATCAAAAAACATAAATTAAACATATCAGAAGAAAAGGATTTTAAGGTTTTTTTCAAATTTTTGAAAAAATTTGAAAAAAAAATTTTTTTGAAGGATTCTTCAACTCTAAAAGAGGAAGAAGAAAGCATTGAACGCAAAATTGCTTTAGCTGCAGCTGCTTGTCATGATGCCCCAATTCCCAAACCTCGTGTTTCATTACAACAAACTTGTAATAAACAACAACAAAAGAATGCGGAAAAGACTTGGGAGGTTAATAAATTAATTTAAAAATTATCCTTAGCATTCCTAGGGATAACATTTGAGAGAGGTCTTGGCGTCATGGAAAATTTTGAAAAAAATTCTAGGGGTCTAGAAATATTTTTTCCGTTATTGGAGCTATTATTCTGTCTATCATATTTTCTTGGATACAATTACCCTGGGTAATTATTATTTTAATCTCTCGCTGGGGGGGGGGGGGGGTAATTATTTTTAGAGGGAAATTATTTGAGAAATTACGGTATCTTTTTCAAATATATTTTTCCCTTTCCATTAGATATTGGAATACCCTTCTGAACTAAACCCTTTTGGCTCCGATGATGATGAAGATGAGGCAGAAGAAGAAGATAATAGTGAAAAAGTTATTGATAAAACACCCAAAGAATCTCAAAAAGAAAATTGTGATAAAAATGATAAAGAGACTGAGAAGAGGCCAATCTCTGTTGTCAATCCTTTTGATGATACAGATGAAGAGGAAGATTTAAGGGATAATGAAAGAATGACAGAATCCTTATCTTGGTAAGGAAATATTTTGAAATTTTTATTAAAGTAATAGAGACTTTCATTAATAAGCCATTAAGATAAGCTCAGCCATAGGACAAACGAGGGTCCCTTTATGAAGAAACTCAGAACCTCAGAAAGGATCGAGATTGATAAAGGAAACTAACACCGAAGCGAACTCTATTATGGATATAAACTAGAGTTGATCGAGTACCGAGTTTTGGGAAAAACCCGAGTTTGAGTATCGCCGAGTTCTAAAACACGAGTTCCAAGCCCGAGTTTTGCGCCAAAAACTCGAGCTCGTTCGGGCTCAATCAACTCTAATATAAACCCAAAAGGTTGAATTATAACAAGAGCCAACTACAGTATATTGCTTGCCTTTAAATAATATTCTGCCATTTACCTAGACAAAATTTCAAAATAATATAGAAAAGTACTAAAAATGGAAATTTAGTGTTTCTACTTAATATTTTTAATTTTTTAAGTTCACCAATGCCTAAAATTGAAGAAGAAAATTCTAAACAAACAGACAAAAGTTCACAATCACCTACCAACCCTTTTGATAAAAGTGATGATAAAACTGAAGAGGAAGACTCTCCAAAAGTTTTACAACGACAACAAAATATTCATTCACCCCCTCCTCCACCCCTTCCCCCCTCTGCACCTCAAAATCGTCCAGTCAGCGAAATTATTTCTTCTACAAGTTGTGGGACATCTTTACAATCAAATAATCAAAATATTCCTCAAAAATCACTGAATACTTCAATTAATTTATTTGAGAAACCAAAATGTTTTCAAGTGAATTTTTAGTTAAAGAATCTCTGACTTATCCCTTCAAATATCTTAAATCTCTATCTTATCCCATCTTAATATTCCAATCTCCAACTTATCCCGGCATGCTCCTATTTATCCTTTCCCGTCCCTAACAATTCTCTATGATATCCCCCACTCCCAACTATCACAATCTCTCAGTTATCCCATATGAGTTTGTCCCAAGGAGTGTGATAAGATAGAGATTTTAGCTTGTTATCATATTTATTAACCTAGAATTATTTTTTTATATTTTTCTAGTACATTCCCCCACTTGGACCAATGCTCTACAGAACTTGTGTTGAAGTTAAACATTCTGATAAATCATTAATTGTAAGTTTAATTAATGTTTTAATTTTAATAATTCCGTAAATTTTTCAATATTTGAAAAAAATAAAAAATTAATTTCCTTAAAGGAAGACGAAAAATCATCAACAGATCATTCACTTTTACACGAATTAGATACAAAATTGAGAAGGTTACATGCACAACTTGATCATTTAGAAATTACAGGGGAAAGATTGGAAGGCCAAATTATTAGAGAATTAAATAAAGGTTTTTTAAAATAAAATAATTATTTAAATAAATTAAAAAGATATTCAAATTTGGAGAAAAAGTGGAAAAAGGTTAGCTAGTGAATATGCTAAAATAATTGAACAAAGATGTGCTGCTTTAGCAATGGAAGGAATTTTGGTTAGAAGGTGAATAAAAAGGCCTTTGATTTTTTGATTAATTGATAACTCTCTAGTCTCAGAATTTTGTCTAATTAATTAAACAAAATGTCTAAAGAGCCAGTACTTGAATAAACTGGAAGTCCTCTAATTTTCCTAACTCTCTACTTCCTGTGATATCATAATTAAGGACATAAGTTGAAGCTCGTTATAGCCTCGAGACAGACGATAAATGAGGGTATAACCGTAGTGAAGGTATAACCCAGTGGGGCAAATATTGTTGGGCTTAAACAGTAGTTAAAGACAACCATCCCTTTACCTTTTGTTTGAAATTTTGAAGGCCAAACTTAACTAGAAATCCTTGAGGAATTACAATGGGGCCATTCCTTACTGCGAATTTAATGTCCGTTTTAAGGTATATGGACGTGTATTTGCGTTTAACACATTCTCAATTGGATATTCAATTAGAAAATGTTTCATTAAATGGAGATGGTAAATAGATCTATATTAATTTAAATTAAATTTAAAAATACATACTAGGTAATAAACAACAACAATTAAATGAATTATTAGCCCAACTTTTACACATTCGAAATGAATTAACTCAGTTGGAAAGTAAAGAAAGGGAAGCAAAAAATGCTGCAGCCGCTACTCGTGATGCTAATAAAGGTGGCCTTTAAGTTATGAATGGGCAAATCCCCCGCTGTTAAAAGAAGTTTCTGTATAAGAGAAACCCAGACCTGTAGAATTATTCTAGATTAAAATACTCTAACTAAAACAACCCTTATTTTGATATTTTCTCCTTGACAACTTTATCAAATACAAAATAGCTAATATCTAGAGGATTTTGATTTTAATATTCCACTCATTTTTAGATGAAACTTCAACAATTAAAAAAGCCTTAAAAAATAAAGGAGAAAAATCATCTCCACGAAAAGATGTAATAAATGAAGGTCCATTACAACAACAAAACTTAGAAGGCACACCAACAACATCTGGAACAATCGAAAAAGAAAAATCGAAAGGAGGTAGTAGATTGTTAAAGAATACATTGAAGAGCTTGAAAAAGAATCTCTAAAACAAACAAATAAATATAAAACAATTACTTATAAGCTCTGTATTAATGTTGGGTATTTTTGATGGTCTTTATTCTATACCTTCCTTTTTACGGAAAATTAACTCTCGATATAATCTCATAGAGATAAATCCTCATTTTTGGATATCCGCACTCTTGGCACTTCTTGACTAGAGGTTTTCCCTATAATCCAAACGAACAGAATCTAAACCACATCAAATTATCTCGTTCCCTTTGTTTGAGGTTATAACGGGAGCCTAATTCGAAATTTAATCTCATTCCTAAACAATCCCTGGATTATAGATTGGGACAACAGCAATTTTTCGAGTTCAACTCCCGTCCCAAGTTTCAGGGTGAGCCTGATCCCCTGAGCTCCTCTCTCATATATCTAACCCTACATAATACACAGTACTCTCTCTATATATAAAAATACATTAATTAATTCATTTTATTATATTTAATATTAATCAAATCGTGCGTGTTTATTTTTTATACTAAATTTCAATAATTTTTTTTTATTTAGTATTGTCCCAATTTTCTTAAATTGATAAAAATTATTTATAATTTTTACTTTTTTGATTTTTTTAAATTATCAATCGAAGGCTTTTAGAATGATTTAATAAAAACAAAATAAACTTGAATTATAAAATAAAATTAAAATTTTTTAAACATAATTTTTGTCTATATTTGTTGGCATTTTAACGCGTCTGCTTTCTGTCTAATATGTCTCCACACTAATTATACTCTCTAACTAATCGATAAAAAAGAAGTGGAGAGTATGTAGTTTTATCTAAACAACTGGCAATAATTCTAAATAAATGTAAGGAAGACTTTGACCCGACCTGGCTAGGATGGAAAAGGGGAGGAGAAATTATCAAATAAGGCTCTAGGATTTAAGCCAGGGAGAAGTAGTGGAAAAGAGGGGAGTTAGCTTAATCATTCAATCCATCAGCCAGCTTAGCAACTTCATCTTCTCAAGCGCTTATTCAATCCCGGGAAAGTCGGTCTCGTAACCGACCATTATAATACACCTACAGTAAGGCCTTCCCTCTATTCTGCATTCGCACTTGCCCGGCATCGACCCTGGGAACCTTAACGACATAGCACGCGATCCAGCGGCACTAACGCCGCCCATTCCATCCTGGCCCGGCACGACTTTATTTAAATTAAAAAATTCTTTAACTCAAAAATAAAAATAATGGGCTCAGCCGGTATTCGAAACCGGGGCCTCTCGCACCCAAAGCGAGAATCATACCAACTAGACCACTGAGCCGACACATAAAGCTTGTTTTAGTGCGTAGAAAATGTTTAAATCAAATATGCTTGCTGACAGATTAAATATTATTTTCTTCGAATCAGTTATCAAAAATGCATCAACATAAAAGAATTTTATTTAAATCTCTCAATGTTGGCTCAGTGGTCTAGTTGGTATGATTCTTGCTTAGGGTGCAAGAGGTCCCGGTTTCGATCACCGGCTGAGCCCGAAATTTTTTAAAATTAAAAAATTTTTTATTTTGTTATAACTCAAATTAAGAGTTCAACGAGTCTTATTTTTTAGTGTTCGGCACGGTACGGTATACTGCGGTATTTTTTTCCGGTATACCGCTAACGTAGCGGTAAAATTTTTGGAAACCAGGTATTTTTCGGTATCGGTATTTTTCCAGTATACCATTACCGAATACCGAAAAAAGCCATTTGACCCACACTATTATTTTTATTTTTTAAGAACCCAACGATAATTCCAAATCTAAACTATGTCGTTTATTTTATTTAAAAACCCCCAGAAATTTTTTTTATTCCAATTATTTCAAAATAAAATTATGGCGATTCAGCATCAATATGCCTTCTTAATGAATGGCTAAATTCTACAGTATCCGCCGTTTCTTTATTATTATCTTCCTCTTCTTTTATAGATTTGGCACTTTTTAAACGAGGCACTCCAACATTATCACATATTTGATCTAATGTATTTTTATTTAAATATTGCCTGACATCTATTCTTGGACGTGAAGGTTGTTCGCAATGTTCTATTAAGCTCCAAGCCTTTAAATTAATTTTTATTAAAGCCAATTAAACTAGAAGAAATTCTTGTCTTACAAAAATGGTTTTTGTTATTTTTAGGATCTTTTAATAGAGTTAACTCTTGTTATGTCCCCACTGGGATATACCCTCGTTATAAAGTTGAGGCTCGTTATAGCCCCACCTTAGGGACCGGCTGATAGGTATTGGCGGTATATCCGACTAGATTTTGGGGGAACCCTTAAGTCGGGACCTGTCGATAGATGGGCTATATCGTAGTGAGGGTATAACCCAGTGGGGCTATAACGAGCTTCAACTGTATTTAGACCAACATCTACTGGCCGGTCCCGATTTAAGGTTTTCCCCCAAACTCTAACCGGATATAGCCCATAAAGTTTATTGAAAAACTGTAATGATTACTTCTGTTCATTCCATCAATTTAAATTTTCAAATTCCTCTCACCTTTCTAAAATTATTTCTTTTAACATTATGTCCAATCAAAATAGCATAGATATCACCTAACCGAACAATTGAATCAATGTCTGGACGTTCAGAAAATTCACCCAATTGTCTCATGGATTCGCCTGGATCCTTTTCATAAAGCCTTTAAAAATAGCCATTACTATTCTTAAAAATATTTTCAAAAAAACATTTTAATGTCCAAAAATCGTTGGATTGTTTCCAAAGTTTCTCTCAATTGTTCTTGTCTTTCTGTCAAATAAAATTGTTGTTGTTGTTGCTTTTTAGCATCAACACTTGTCTTGTCTATTTTCTTGTTTAAACAGCGTATAGCTTCGGAATAGGCAGCTGCTGCTTTTTCATAATCGTGATATTCCTCAATTTCTACCTTTAAATGAAGTAAAGGTTGATAGGTAATGGGTAAACGCGGTCACTTATAAAATTGCCAAAATAGAAGCTATAATCTTCAAATTTTGCATAGATAACCTCAATAGGGTTATCTACTTTCTCTCAAAATTTCAGAATTTTTGGTACATTATTTCAGAAGTTATGCACAAAAAACCAGAAGAAATCGACACTTTTCTTGAAAATTCGGGCATTTTTGACCATAACTTTTGAAATAGCAAACCAAAAATTCTAAACTTTTAAGTGAAGCTAGATAACATTATTGAGGATAATCATGCAAAATTTCATTACTCTAGGTTCTCTTTTCTCTATTTTATAAGCATCCGAGTAATGCTACTCTAGCCTGTACCTGTGCACATGCTTCATAAAAATTTGCAAGTAAATCGACAGCCCCAGCTTTTAAATAAAATGCCTCAATTTGCCTCATTAATTGAGCATTCTCTTTCCAATTTAAATTTTGTAAATAATTTCCAGCCATTCGGTAAATGTCTTTATCTCTAGCTGTATTGGCAAAAAGTATAACCCTTTGGGTATCTCCAGATTTGAGTAAAGCACGCATTGCCTTTGAAATTAGTTTAAAATTATAAGGAGGGGGCTCGATTTGAGTGAAAAGGAGCTTTAAAAAAATTGTCAAGTTCTGTTCCGACTGCCGAACTTTGAATTTGTTTCCTGGGAGTCCACCTTTAATGGACACAGGCCCAATAATTTTGAGAAGTTTCATGGTTGTTAGACTGAGGGTCTAAGGTATTGAGGGATTGAGGAGCTAAAAGTTCACTATTAAAAATTTACTTCTAATTTATTCCCAGCTTGAGTAAACTTTTTTGCTGCAAAATGATAATTGCTCTGTTGTAGACAACATCTAGCAATCTGCTCTAGAAGCGTTGACCTTTCTTTACTTGAAAGAGTTTCTAAAAATATAAATTGACTCAAATTAATTTTCTTATGCTTTATTAACCCAAATTTGTTGGTGTAAGTAAATTATCCAATTCCTCTGTTATAATAACATTCTTTTTTAAACACAACTGTACAGCCTCGTTATACTGTAAAATAGCGGAAAAATAATTTTTAAAAATTTTGAAATCCCCAAACTCGTTTAGCAAAGACTAAAAGTTGAACAGCTGTTTTGTCTTGTTGATTAGACGAGAAAAACTGAGCTGCTCTAGTTAGCACTGCTGGATCCGATTTTTCATTTAATTCTTGTGCTATAAGGTCTAATGCTCCAAATTGTCCGGTTCTGTGGAAAATTTTTTAAATAAAAATATTTTTTATATTTTTAATTAGAGTTACTTGCAGGCATAATCCAAAGCACTACCAACCATTCCAGCCTTTAAATTATTTTTTTAATTAATTTTAAGAGAGGTTTTAACGTTCTTGGATGTGTGGTAACGTTTAAGATGATTAATTAATAATCAGTCAAAAATGAACCTATTTTCATGAAATTTTTCTTAGTTATCTCTCACAGTATTAGCTAACCCTTCCATAAATTTCAGAATTTTTCGTTTATTATTTCATAAGATATGGGCAAAAATTTAAAGGAAATAGGCGTTTTTCACGAAAATTTGGCATTTTTGACCAGAACTTCACAGATAATTGATATAAAAATTCTGAAATTTTTAAGGAAGCTAGTTAATAGTATTAAGGATATCTATGCAAAATTTCAAGATTATAGGTAACAATTTCAATAAGATATTTAACAATAAATTTTGACTATTTTACTTAAGCACGCACACAACTATTACAGTATCTTACCCAAAATTTAAGTTTATTTTAAATTAAAATAATTTTTCTCTTACTTTATGATAAAGCATAACAGTCTTATCAGCATGTCCATTCAAATTTTTATAATATTCAGCTGCTTCAGCCAATTCAGAACCCCCAGCCATTAAAGCCAAATTTGCTATTTTGTCAACCATTCCATTTTCTTTTGCTAAACGTATAGCACTTGAAAATGCCCCTGCCTGGGTAAAGAATTGAACAGCTTTAGTAAATTCTGTTTGAGTTTCGAATTGCATTGCTAAATGAAAAGCTGCTGCTCTATCCCCTGACTGGTTGGTTAATAAAGTTGCCTTGAAAGGAAATTTTTTTAATAATCAAAAATTTTCTTTTCCCAAAACCTCCTCAAACTGTCCATTATGACAAAGAATCCGAACAACCGAAAGAAAGTCTTTAGCATATTGGTAAAAGTTTTTTGCTGCTTCCATATCTCCTGTGCTTTCTACAAACTGTGCCCACCATTTATATAATTCTGGTTCAGCCTTCTTTTTTGTATAAAATTCTAAAACTTTTGGTTCATCACAAAGCATTCTTGGGACATCAGAATAATGAGTGTTTGCTTTTTCATAACTAAAAAAATTATTTTTTTAATCTCCCGTAAGAAGGCTAACTTTTCTATAGCCTTCTCAAAAGCACCAACACTTTCCAATTGTTTGGCATAATTGTAATGAGTATGTCTTAAATTAATTCTATCATTTTCCTCTACTACAAGAAATGCTTCTGTCCATTTCCCTTGTGCTTGGTAAACTAGATTGACTAGGTCAAAACGTCCAGACTTTTCAAAGAGACGAACAGCTTCTTCCTTTGAAATTTTCTTTATTTTTAAATTTTCTAACAATTTACAATCATTCCAAGTTCAATAGCTAATCTTGCAATTTGCAAGTCTGGCAATTCTTTCAATTCTATTGTTCTTCGGATGGCTCGTGCTGCCCTAGCATTAGCCATATGACCAAGGCAAACTCGTGCAACATCTATGCGTCTGGTTTTTACACACATTCTAGCCTAAAATTATTTGGGTTAATTAAAGATAATTTAAAAAAAATAAAAGATTAATTTATAAAGTAAACTTATCATGTGCTCCCAGACGCTCTCACTGAAAATATTATGATTTTAAAAAATATATTATAATTTACAATCTTAGATTAACATTTTCAAGTTTAAGCTTCTATATTAAACTTTAATTTAATTAATTTGTTAATAATATTTTCAAGTTCAAATTTGAGTTTTTTAATTCAAGTTTGAAATTTAAGATTAAACTTAAAAATGTATTAAACTTGAATATTTATTAAGCTTGAACTTGGTTCTAAGTTTAAACTTGAATTTAAATATATTAAACTTATTTCAAGTTTAAACTTGAATTTTTTAATCCAAGTTTAAAATTTAAGCTTAAACTTAAATATATATTAAACTTGAATTAAACTTGAATATTTATTAAGCTTGAACTTGAAAAAAAAATAGTTTTATAAAAACCCACTTTTTGATGAATTTAATAGCTTTAAAAGCATTATCCATCTGACCAATACATAAATAAAAACTAAAATCAAGCATTGCTTGTATTGCTTCTCTATCAGTAACATCAATTCCAATAAATTCCCGAAGGGTTCTGCGAATTACAAGGCGAGAAATGCTTAGTTCAATACCTCCAGGTTCGTCCTCCTCATCCGCTTCTATCTAAATAATTTAACAAAAGTCTATTTAAAAATGAAAATCCTCTACATTTCTCAAGAAATAAATGTACGGAACAGATACAAAAATTAACGCATCTGCTTTTGCCGATTTTTGTTGTAAATCATGCATTTGAATGCCATGCTCAGCAGTGACAAACATTGTTAATAAAAAGGAAGGAGATGGCTAAAAATAATTTAATTCTCTTTTTTATTCTTTTATTTACCATAACTCCTTCATTAGAATTGTTAATGCTTATTGCCTCACATATAAGAAGGCGAGGATCATTTTGATCCCAAAAGAAGTTGCCAGGGGCATGAAGAGGTAAACGAAAGCGAGACTGTTCTGATTCAATTTTTCTTTAAAAATTTAAGAAATTATTTGAGATATTTGACTAATTTTTATAAATTTAATCAAAACTCTTTAGCTAGAAATTTTTTTTTAATTGCCTAATAGCTGCAGTTTTTGGTCTAGCAGTACTCGGCATTGTAGCAACAGAATCTTGTTCATATTGTTGCTGATCTGTAATTCCAGAATTAAAAGAAAAGTAACCGACAGAGTCATTCTCAGCTTCCCAAACATAAATACGTTCAGAAGATATTTGTTCGTCATCATCCTTTAATTAGAATAAAATTAAGCTTTGTGATAAAATATTTTTGCTTCAGTTTTAATTTAAGTATAGACTTAGATTATTCAAGTTTATTTATTTATTTAATTCAAGTTTATTAAGTGTAAGCTTTTAAATTAAAGTTCAAACTTGAATTTATCAAGTCAAGTTTATTTATAATATTTAAGTTTAGATATTTAATATTAAGCTTGAATATTTTATTGTTGTTTACTTTAAACTTGAAATTGTTAAATTTATATAATATTTATTCAAGTTCAAACTTGAATAATTTATTAATATTTATTTGTTTCATATTTTTGCTTCAAATTTTTTTAAAATTTTTTCTTACTTTGCGTAAAGTGAAACTGACACGATTACCCGCTGAATTTATTCTAACATGTTGCCAGTTGTTAAATGTTGGAATTGAATTACGTAAATTAGAAGAACGAAAAGTTAATTTCATTGAACTACAAGATTTAAATAAAAATTAAATAATTTTCAATTTTAATTTATCAACCTTTCACTAAGATCATATATTCGAATATAGCCTAAAGAAGATGCCACACAAAGCCAACTTCCTTTGACATTTAACATTTCAGGTTTTCCTTCAATTTCGCGGAAGGTAATTGAGCGTTTAATTGTACCCTATGAGATAAGTTTATTTATTGTTAATTTTCAAGTTTGTTTTTGAATAAGTTTAAAATTAAAAATTCAAGTTTAAACTTGATTTAAGTTTAAGCTTGAATTTAAATATAAAACTTGAGTTTGTTCTTGAATAAGTTTTAAGTTTAAACTTGAATTTTTTTATTTTACAAATCTTAAGTGAATTTTTTCAAGTTTATGCTTCAAGTCAAGTTTAATTATTTAAGTTTATTTTAACGCCTCTATTTTACACACTCCAATAGAATTGACAAAAGTGAATGTAAAATAAATTAATTCTTCTACTACCTGTAATGTTCTGACTAATAATTGTTCATTAGCAAGAGTATAAATATGTTGATTAGAATAAGCTGCTTGGCTAATATTATTTACATCAAAAGAGGCAACATTTTCTATTTTAATTGGAGCATCTTTAGGGCAATGAATTTGGTCTAGTTGAATCTAAATAATTTTTAAAAACAGGGAATATTCTAATTCCATGCCTTTGAATCATCCCATAATATTAAATAATTTTCTGTCACAAAAAATCCACGAATATTTGAGTGAAGTTGTAATTCTTGTGTTTCAACTGGATCGGTGATTTTAACAAGGTTGAGTAATTGGGCACTTACTTGAATTACAGCATACTAAAAAATTTAATTTTATTTTAGAAAATAAAGAGAATTACATTTGTATCCACAAAATATTCAATACATTGAGATAAAAAGATTTGAACAGAATCGCCTGAATTTAATGCAAAAGCTGCTGAATTGTTAGACCATGCCATTCCAATAACCTTTTTTTTATTTTTTTTATAAAAATTTATTTATATTTTATTTACTTGTTGGATATTTAAAGAAATTGCACTAGCTAATCTCCATTGTTGGTCAATTAAAGACCTGGCTATATTAGTATTATTTTCTTCAAAATTACTGTTTTGTACACGTCTCCATGTTGCCAATCGCCATTTACTTGTTAATCCACAAATACTATCTTTAATTAAAAAATTAAAAAACCTGAAAAATAAATTCAAGCTTAATCTTAACAAATATAAATTATTTAAGTTTGAACTTGAATAAATAAACTTGAACTAATAATTCACGCTTAAACTGAATAAAATTGAATTTTTAGAGCTTAACTACAAAAAAGCTTTAACTAGTAAAAAATTCAAGCTCAAACTTAAATAACTTAAATTATTCAAGTTTGAGCTCGAATAATAAATATTAACATGTTAAGTAATTATGTATTCAATTTTAATAAAGAATATTTGTGAAATTTAAAATATTAAATTTACATGTTTTAATTTTAAACTTAACCTTTCTTAGGTAGATACGATAAAATCAAAACTTGTTCATCACTAGCTTCATATCCCCTATCAGATCTCAATCTAAGTATTGCACTATCCTCCGCCTCTAAATCCCAAACACGTATTTCTCTGTCACCATAGGCAAAAGCCACAGTTCCAAACCCAACTCGAATCATTTGAAAATATTTTGATTTGGCTGCTAATTTGACCTTTTTGTGGAATATTTTTTTTAAAAGATTTTTTTTTAATTTTATTTTTACTTTAATTTTGTCATTAACTAGTTTATCAACACACATTAACTGATAAAACATCATTTCATCTGTTATGGCTAAAAAATAATTTTGTTGTGGCATATCTAATATTTGACGAATTCCACTATCAGCCTTTGTATAAATTTTTAAAAAATATTTTTTTAATTATTTTATTCACCTGAAATATTTTATTTAATTGTTTATTTGCAGGGTCAAATAAGTAAACACCTCCCTGTTCCATTCCAAATATAAAAACTGGTGTAGTGTCTGGTTCTGTCATGGCGAATCTTCTACGACCTTTACGTCCATTTTTGACGTTATTATCGTCTCCGAAGCTTTGCTTTAGAAAAATTATTTTTTTTAAACTTCCTTTCTTATAGAAAGGCAAATTTCATTTTAAGTTACTTTAAAATTAGAGAGTGCTGTTTAGAGAGACTACAGTAATTTAAATTTTATAGATGACATTTAAACCAGGGTGGCTTTCTACAAAACGCCAAAATGAGGCATGACTCCACATAAATGAGAGGTAAGAGGGCCACCCTGATTTAAACAATAAAAGTAAATTTTACAATAAAAATTTCGTTTGTTTCCAAATTATTACTCGATCGAGTATTTAATCAGATATTTAATCCATCATTTATTCGTTCCCCAATTTAAAAAAAAAGAATAAATTCTCCAAAAACAAACCAATTCAGTTATTCTTTTGTGTCTATTTATTAATTCTGTTAAAGTTTCTTCACTCGATTTTGGTGCTGAATTTTGACGTCGTGAAGAATCTTTACCGGCAGAAGATGTAGCAGGCTTACGATCTTTTGTATTTGCTGATTGTAATAATTTTCTATAATTTTTTTAAATTAAAGAATGAAGAAAAATTTGAGAATTGCCTTGGTATTTGTTTAAAACAAATATCTCTTGGAATTTCATCTTTAGCTTTAACACTACATAAATGTTCTAAACGACTTTCTTTTGTGTCAAATTTGAAGCATTGAATGTCTCCAATCTTTAATTAAATTTTATTCATAAATAAGTGAATGAATTAATTAAATCATTGCCGAATCAGAAAAAGAAATCAGCAAAAATTAAAATACATTATACCAAAGGATCTATTTTTATTTAGGTTAACCTCTATTTTGTGTACACCCACACAAAATCCTACTTTATTTAGTTATTTTAGATTAAATGGAGGATTTAATGTGGAAGGTTTCTTTAGTCATAGGATGCTATAAGGTCATTATTTTGAGATGTACGTAATATAGAGGTGATTACACAAAATGGATTAGACTTTATTATATGGTGGTCACGGATTCCGGTAATCAGACATTATTGATATAAAGTAGCTTTATCTACATCCGCTCTAATTAAATTAAAAATCTTTTTACCTCGTCTGCCGCAACGAGTAATAATCCTTCAATATCCCATAAAATACAACAACAACGTTTTAATCCGGCGTCCAAATCATTACTTTCTTTATTTTTAAAATTAATTTCTAAAAATTCAAATTAATTTACCAGTTCTTTTTGTTGGATCTACCAAACTTAAATGTCCAGTTTCCCAACCTATAGCAAGTAATGATTCTGTAGGATGCCAACAAAAAGTGGTTGGAGAATTTTGATTTCTTACTTTTGAAGAAAAGAAAGGCTTTCCACCCTTTTAAATTAATTAATTTAATTTTAATCAAGAAATTTATTTTTTTAATTTTTTGGTTGTCAGGTCTGAGAAAACTCATGTTTACGATTACTTGGATTATTCGAGTTGGATTCGAGTTCGGGTTAAAATTTTCAAGAATATCCAATCCCTTTTAATTTAAACCTTTTTAGTGAAGAAGCTAATAAATCCTCCACTATTAGAATTAATAGAAGAAACAGCTAACAAATCCTTAATGCTATGCCATTCTAGTTTGAGATGTTTTGTTGTAGACATTTTTTAATTTTAATAATTGTTTAATCTACTTAACTAATATATTATTAAATAATTTTAAAAATTAATTTTCTTTTCTTTTCCCTTATTTTAATCATCACTCTCTGCTGTCATAGCAACCAAAATAAATTTAAATAAAAGTTGAGGACATCTTGGCGCGCTTTTTTGGAGCGCCTAAAACAATATCCTCTTTTTTCGTCATTTTCTATTTTCAGACTATTTTGCCTATTGTTCAAGATATAAAGAATAGTGGAAATAGTTTTACAAACACCCCAAAGCAGTCATCTCAACTGAAAATAAATCTGTTAATTGTTGGAACTTGCAGAGGGTTTCAAAATATAAAATATTATGGAAATAAGTCTGTATAATTGGATCTAAATCCACTATCCATAAACCTATGCACCAAAATTTTCGTTAAAGAGGGTCACGAACAAAACCCTAAGTCCCCGGTGTAAAGAATTATCAAACAAGGTCAGTAGAATTGTAACTAAACCCATAAATCTATGCACTAAAATTTTGGTAAAAACCTAAGTCCCCAGGGTAGTGTATAATAGCTTATAATAAGAAAGTAATAAAAATATACAATAATAAAATA
Organism: Meloidogyne hapla; assembly: GCA_000172435.1. NCBI lineage: Eukaryota > Metazoa > Nematoda > Chromadorea > Rhabditida > Meloidogynidae > Meloidogyne > Meloidogyne hapla. The sequence continues at coordinate 41,918 of ABLG01000097.1, read as the reverse complement.
GTAGAAGCTTATAATTTATCTTTATATTTTTATTCATTACAAAATTTATATACAGTAAAAAAATGGTGACAATCTTAGTTTCTACCTCTGATTTTCATAACTGACCACTCGTTAAAGAAGGTCGTTGTTTGTGGGCAATTATTACACTTGGTCAGAGTGAGCCCATTACGAAAAATCGTGTGCACAACAGATGATGTACATCTACGCATATTTGTGACGTAGTCATTGGCGTAGGTAAAAATCAAATCATTGCTGATGTTGTTAGTATTGTCGTTGCAATTTTGGTCAAAATTGTCCGGCCAAATGACCTTAATAAGATTAGACTTCATTTATTTTAACATTAATTTTAACCTCATCAACATCTGCTGAAAGAGAATCCAGCAAGTTTTTGAAAATCAAAGGCATCTTTCTCAGCTATGCCATCATATTTTTGGTTGATGTTCATCGAGAAGAAGTTCTAAAAATTAATTATTAAATCTCTCGATTTAAAAAAACTCTTGTCTTTGGCGTTAAAATTAAGTGTACCATTCTCTTTTGTGCCGGTGTAGAGACCAGATCCAACTGTTCGATCGTTGTGTTGAAGATTTGGTCAAATTGTGTTGATGAAGACATTGTTGTGTTGAAGATGAAGATTTTGTAGATGAAGAATTGGTTTTTTGATTTGGAAAAAAGTTTTTAAGTTTAATCTCTTCCGCTTTTATACTCATCATTTTTCTTCCAGTTAAGTTTAATTTTCACAAAGTTTGTTACAAAACTATTTAATCTTAATTTAATATCCACGAGATTAATAAATTAATCTATTCATTTTCACACAATTAATTTATTAATTTTTTAAGGTTTTTAATTGATACATTTTTTATTTTATCATACAAAATATTTTTTAATAATTTAAAAAATTATTTTTTTTTAAATTCAAATTGAAGATGCTTTGAAGTAGACATTCTTTTTAATTTAGAAAAATGTTTTGAGATCTACCTAATATTTTTTATTCTTTTATTTATTTTAGTATTATTTTAGTCATTATTTTAGTTCCATAGCAACTTACTAAAAATAAAAGCTAAAAGGAGGGTTTCATTTTTGTTCTTTTTCTCGAATATTAATTAATAATTCTTAGCTTTCCTTTTTCAAGAATATTTTTTTTATTTTAAATGTTCAAAGATTGTTTCAGATTTTTAAATTTATTTTTAAAATTTTATTAGCTTTTTGCGTCATTTTGGGCTTTTCCTTTCATTAAAAATATTTAAAAAAAAATTTCCTGCCATTTAAAGTCACACCCTCTCATTATTTCCATTAATTTAATTCATTAAATTGACATTTTTGTTTTATTTTCTCGTGTCCAAAATTTATTTTTTCTTTCTTCTTTAAATAAAAAAATAATTTAAAAAAGACCTCAAAGAACTTTTTTTTATTTTTTTGCCTCATTAATTCCCACGTGTTCTCTCTCAAAAATTTTTATGTCACTTTTAGTTAATTTTATTTTTAATTTTAATCTTAAGTCTGTCAAATGGAGGGAATTTTCTTGTTTTAAAAAAGGCTGATTAAAAAGCAAGTTTTTTTTAAATTTTTTAGAAAATTTTTCTTTTAATTTTAAATAAAGATTAAAAGAAAACTCTTTTTAAAATAAAATAATATTTTATTCCATATTTTTATCAAATCCATATTTTAATTTAAAAAATAGTCATTAAAGATTTTTGAATGAATTCCATAAAATCTGTCACGAAAAGCACAATTTTTAACCAAAAAGGAGAAAATATTTTTAAAGTTAGAGAAAAACCTCTCGTATTTCCATTATCTCTCACCACTGTCTCTAACATGTTATTTTTATTTATTAATTTAGGAACCATTTTTTTGTTTTTTTTTGTCTTTTTTCTATTTTCTTAATTAAAAAATTTAAAATAATTTCTTATTTTACTTGTTTTCATTTTATGCCACCATTAACTCGTTCGATATCTTCGTTTCAAGCAGACACAGAAAATTTTAATAAAATAAAAGAGAGAAAGAGACAGACATCACAGTTGTTTGGTGTGTTGTGTTAGCTTTTTTCAACTTGCATCCTCAATTCTTTATTTTTATTTATTTATTATTACTAGCCACCTCTAACCAAAAAATTTATTTTTCTTAAAATATTTAAATTTATATTTTAATTTTTTTTTAATTTGTTAGAGAAAAATCTCTTCTTTTTCCATTGTCTCTTACCACTATCTCTAACATATAATTTTTATTAATTAATTTAAGCCTCATTTTCAGCCTCATTAATTTAAGCCTCACTTATATACCTATAAGTAATTAATAAAAAAAACCTCTATACAACGGACAATCCTTTTTTTCCTCCCCCATCTTTCCACTCTCCTTCCCCTCTCTTTTACCCTTCACTTAACATCTTGAAATTAAAAAAATCTTTTACTTTCGAATTTTAAAAGAGCTTTTTTTAAATTCTTCTTCTAATATTTACCTAATCTTCTTTTTCATTTTTTCTTTTAAATAGTAAAAAACTGAACTTTGGACGGAAAAATAAATTCTTTTCTCAATTCTCCATTTTTCTTGTCTCCTTCTTTTACTTTTATATTTTTTAAATAAACATTGTTGTGTTGTTATTGTACTTCTTTTATTATTTGTAAGAGAAAGATTGACTTTTTCACTTTAAAATTTTATTTTTCTTATTTTGATTTTAAAATTTTTTTAGCAATTTTTTCCATTTTTGGTGAAAATCCTTAAAATAAATATAAATTTATTTTATTTTAATATTTCCCATTTATTCATCTCTGTCCCAAAAAATCTTTCTCAATATAAACACATCAATAATATTTATTTGATAGCAGCAAGCTTTATAGCTTTTCATTATTTTAAAATATTCTCTCAAATTATTTTTGTCTCTTCCAGAAGATCGGAAAAATAAACTTTAAAATGGTTCAATTAAATACATAAATTCTGATTTTAAACTTTGAAATTCTGAATTTTTTAAACTTGAAAATAAGAATTAAAAAATTAAGTTTTATTCTGTTTTAAATATTTAAATTATTTAATTGCAACCTTTTAAAAAATATTCTAAAATTTTGACTACTATCTAAAGGGTTTTTGATCTTTTAGATAAACACCCTCACCGATCCTTTTTTATTTATATTGTATTTATAATCGGTTAAGAAATTTGAAATCGGCTTCTATATGAAAAGACTGATAAAAGAAAAATATTTAATTTTTAGTAAAAAAAATTAAATATTTGTCTCGTTCAATTTTTGTTCTCTTTTTAAAAGAAAATAATCTCTTATTCATTTATTTGATAAAATAATGAAAAGAATAGCTGAAGAAATAGCTGCTTATTTTTTCTTTTTTTGAACAGAAATCAGAATTTTAATATTAAACTTAAAATATGTTAAGTTTTAATTTGAAAATCAGAATTTTTTAATGAATAATCAGAATTAATTTTAAGTTAAAACTTGAAACAGAATTTTATATAAATTTAAAAAAACTTCTTTAAAATCAGAAATCTTTCTCTAATAAACATTCTGATCTATGTTTATTTTACTTTACACTTTTAAATTAATGTTGTTGTGTCTATGCTTATAAATAGGCAGTAACAATGAATTAATCAAAGGAAAAATTCAAACGAAAAAATATTTCTGCTGCTTTTCACGTGAATAAAAATAGTGACAGCCGGGGATTGCACTCTAAATATACTAAAAAAATATTTTTTATTCTTTCTATTTTTGTGTTTTAAAAAATATTTTTCTTTTTTTATTTTTGCATTTATTTTTGCATCATTTTTAGAATTATTTTTCTATTTATTTTCCAAAAATCCCTTCCTCTTTCATCATTTTTATTTATTTATTTATTTATTTATTTAAAGCTAAAGAATAATAAAAATATTTTTAGGAACAATAAATAATTATTAAAATTTAATTATCAATTTACTGCACTGATTGGAAAATATTGAAGAAAAAAAAACTTTGAATGCCTCTGCAGGTATTTTTATAAAAAATATTTAATTGAAAAAATAATCAATTTTTAGGTGTTCTTAATTTATGCAGCATTGGTGGTGTTTGTTTATTTGGTGGGTAAAATTGATTTTTATTTTTTGAAAATTCTGATTTTAAGTTTATTTTTAATGGTTTTAATATTAAACTTGAAATTCTGTTTCTAGAATTAAATTTATAATTCTGTTTTTAAGATTAAACTTATTCCTTTTTAAGTTTAATCTTAACTGACTAAAATTCTAACTTAAAAATTCTGATTTTTAAGTTGAACTTAAAATTCTGTTTTTAAGATTAAACTTAAAAATTCTGATTTTTAAGTTTATCTCCTTGAAATTCTGATTTGCTTTAAAAAATTAATTTAATTAATTATTAAAGGCTACTGATGGCTTCCAAAACAATGCTCCATTTGTTTTCACATTACCAGTAATTGTTTTAGGATGGTTTACTTTATGGACTAGAATGCCTGGAAGAAAGAGATTGTTAACTGCAGTATCGTTTTTTACACTTGGTAAAATTTAAAAATTATTTTTTTATTTAAACATTTTTAGCTATTGCTTTGTACAGTTGGTCTGTTTTCCCAAAAAAGTTGGAATTAAGTGCAATGCTTATTTGCCTTTCACATATTGCCTATCTTCTCTCTTTCTATCGCTCACTGCGCAAATGGTGGGTGGCATTAGCAGTTTCAAGTAAGTTTATTTTTAAAATTCTGATTTTAATTTCAAGTTTATTTTCTAACAATTCTGATTTCAAGTTTATTTAAAATTCTGATAGTTTTTTTCATTAAAATTCTGATTTTAATTTCTATAATTTTTTCAGCATGTTTACTCGTCTCTCTCTTTCTCTACGGTGTTTTTGCTGATCTCTATCGTTCTATCCCTGCATTAGTTTTTGCTATGTGTGCAACAATTTTATTGTCTACATCTTCATTTATGTGAATTTTTAATTAAATTTATTTAATTATTTAAAAATTAGTGTGGCCGGTTCTGTTTGGAAAAATGGTTCAACAATGCGTTATGAAGAACGTTCAGCTCTTTTACGCTTTTTTGGCACGTTCTTTTTGTTAATTTGCAATGCTGCACTTTTGGTAATTAAATTATAATTAAATTCTGATTTTAATTTAAAGTTTATTTAAAAATTCTGATTTTATTTATTTTAATTTCTGATTTTTTCTGATTCAAAATTCTGATTTAAATTTAAAGTTTATTCAAAATTCTGATTTTAAGGTTAACCAATTTGCTCGACATACAAACACAATGGTCTGCTACTTGAATTTTACATATTACACATCCCAGTTTTTGCTTTATTTTGCGAATGAGAGAGCATTTTAATTTAAGAGAGATAACTTTTTTTTCTTTTATTTTTTTTAATTCTTTATTTTTGTCATTAGACATTTCCGTTGCTATTCGAGATTATTTTTCTTTTTATTAAAACCTATATACTTGATTAAAATGTATATATTTATATTTGTGATTTAATTTTACTATATTTTTAAATTTTTTAGTCAAAAATGTAAAAATTAATTTTTGTAAAAAATATTAAGGCATATAGCATTATGTATTATGTATATAGCATTATTTTATTTAATTAATTTTTAGTCTATTTTATAGACTTTAAAAAATGTATTTATCTATTTGTTTTTATTAATTAGCTCAATTCTTAAAAGAATGTTTATTTTCTTGTGTGAAAAGAATAAAACTTTAAAAAAAAATTTTTTATCAATTAAACATAAAATTTGTAAAAATACTAATTAAAAAATGTTTTTCAATTTTATTTTTCATGTTCTTTCGTGCATAGTACAAAATATATGCGGCATTCTTCTAAATAAAATATATTACTGTCGAAGATCCAAAAATTTAATAGCAATACCTTAATGTCGCCTATGTCTGCCTTTTCTTTGTCGTTAAAGGCCTGCCAAGCCCAATTTTCAGATTCTCGGCTTTCGCTGTTAGTGCCCCGTCAATGGGTGGTTCCTAAATTGACATTATAAACTAAAAGGGACATATTACTCACCACAATGGCATACAAAGAATAAATGTTATCCTTCTCTGTCGACTCAGGGTGGACATATTTGCTCATGTCCAAACCCTCCAAAGGGAAGTCGACAAAGCGACAATTCTTTGTGCCGTCACTATAATCGAAGAATTATTTTTTAAATTAATAAATTAAAGTTAAAAACATTTTATTAAAATACCTTTTTCCACGGCCCAATTGGATAACCAGTATTTGTGGCAAACGCCAAATATGCATTGAGGCGGGCACTTCTGCCTTTGGACAACGCTCACAACTCTGTTTGCTTGTCTAAGATTAATAAATTACTAAACTTATTCATATAATGTTTAATTTAACCAACCCATGTTTGGAAGTGCCTGTCCAAACAGCTCAGAAGATCCGTTTCTGGTTCAGGCATATTCTCATTAAAAGTGACAGTTACGTCCAGGCTGATCTATAGAGGGAAACATTATTTAGTATTTTGGGAAATTTTTAGAAACAGACCCTGTCTTCGAAAATAACCTTATTCAAAGGACAAGGACATGCCATGATTGTACAGTAGACGATGCGAAACATGTCGTTCACTAAAGAGGACATGAATCGCTTTCTCTTTGCCGTGTAATCATTTGCCAAGGCAATAATACTGCTTCCAGAATCCAAATAAACATTAAATACGCTTAAGGATATTTTAGCTAAAATTATAAAAAACAAATATATTAATTAATAAAATGAAAATGCTTAAAACGAGAAAAATTGAAAATTCTCAAAAAGTAACAAAATATTGCAGAATGCCAAAATATATTTTCAAACAATTTTTTTAATTAATCCTCTACTAACATTGAAAGATTAAAAATTTAAATATTGAAATTATGATTTGAGAAAAATATTTTATTTAAAATAAAAAAAATGATTTATTTAAAGTTTATTTTACTTTTTGCATAAAATGATAACATTTCAATTTTATGAGAAAATCAAGAGATCGTGATATGCTGTTTATGCACATATTATATTTTTAAAATACTGAAAATGTTTTTTATTTAATTTATTATTAAAATTATCAACTGGGAATATTTTTAATATATTTCAAGTGGACGGTGTCCTAATTAATTTCTATGGCAATTTAAGGATGTGTAGCGCCCAATTGTTCAGTATGATGATAATGCTTTCTTTCAGCATAATCTGGATTCTGAGCATTCAAAGCTTGTGGTGGTTGAATATTTCCTGGTTGAAATAAAGCTGCAGGTGGAGGTGCTACAAGTCTTGAAGAGTTTTGGGAAGAGTTAAAGTCTGTAGTGTCTTGGGATGACATTGCTACTCGAATCATGTGCATTATAGAAAAACGGGAAACACCTAAAAAAATGTATTTAGTTGGCATCCAATAAAGTTTTTTGGCAAAAAAAATTTTTTTAATTTATTTGCCTTGATCTGAAGGTGCTGAACACGTTCCACCCAAATAAAGATAAAGAGCTGCAAATGCAATAAAGTGTAACAGGGCAAACCAACGATGAACAAAAGTAGCCACAAGTATGTGGATTATTGCCTTTATTGAAAAAATTTTTCTCAAAAATTTTCAAAATTTTCTAAATTTTTAAAAAAATTTCAAAAAAAAATTTCAAAAAAAAAATCCAAAAAAAAAATTTCAAAAAAATTTTTCAAAAAACTAACAGCTCCAAAAGAGACATAACGATTAATACAATGTAGGTACCAAGCTCTTTGGACAGTTTCTTGTTTTAAAGATTCATTAATTCCTTCAGTTTGGGCAAATAATGCATCTATAGACCTTCTTTGTTGTCCCTGTTGGGAAGGAAAGATAGCCCCATCTTGTACTGTTCCATAACTTGTTTGTTGTTTATTACTTAATTTATTTATTTACAATTTTTAAAGGTTTAATTTTTTATATTTCAAAGGATTTATTTGGAAAGAACAGAGGAGTCCAATAGAAAGTAGGCTTCTGTTGGAGAATATGTGTCTATAGGAAAGAGGGGTTTATTTGAGAGAGTAAGTTGGTATCTATCGGAGAGTGGCTTATATTGAAAATTGAGGCATCTATTAGAGGGAAGGTATTTACTAGAGGAGAGGAAGAAGCCCTTCAATATCTCAGGTCGGGATATCTTAAAGCCTAGTGATACTTGAGAGATCTACTGGAGCCTTTTTTAGGGAATAATTTTGCATTTTACAACATAAAAATTCATTTTACAAACTCAGTTTCATTAGCACATTCATTATTCAAAACTCCCAAATCATTACTCATAGAAAGAGAGACATAAGCATAATTGACCTTTAAGTGTTTAATTAATTTTTTAAATTATTCCAAGACAAACAGTAGCATAAGTAAAGAGAAAAGGAAGAGAAGAAAGTATAGCAATTTGATTCAAATCTCCAAGTAATAAAAGTATTATAGCAAATCCAGTAACTAAAACTGTTGCACGGTGTGATTCTCGTGTTGGGGAATTTTCCTTTTTAAAATTAATAAATTAAATTAATTAATATTAAGTAAAATTAGTTTATTTTTTATTAAAAATTAGTAAAATGAGAGAGTTATAAAAAATATAAGAATTCTCCGGGAAATTACAGAAAATGAATGTATCTACCCGGAGGATCCCAGACATGCGCGGAATTTACCGGGTAGTTTATTTTTTACTGTGAAGGTCCTCGGGTAACTACAATGCTTTATGGGGCCTTCAGAGAATTTTCGGAATTTTCGAGGGACTTTCGAGGGAATTTAATACTTTAAGGGAATTTCCGTGTCAAATGGAAAATTAACGTTCCTCCAGAACTTTCGCTTTACTAGGGAATTTTTATGTTCATTCGAGTTTTTTTAAAACACCCAAGAATTTCTAATAATTCGATTAATTTTTTCACATTAAATTCACCTCAATAAGTAATTTACTCATTTGAGGAAATAATCCTTCATTAGCAATGCCCTGCACTACTCTAGAAGTGCCCAATGTAGAAGAAAGAATTGCTGACAGGCAAGATATGTAAAGACCTCCAAGAAATACAATTTTTGTTAATGATAATTTTTCTGATATCATTGCATCACATTGAAGGGCATTTCTTTAGGAAGGTAAAAAATATTTGAGAAAAATTTTTAAAAAACTCTGTGAATGGGAGGAGTTCCAAATAGGTTCCGCTTAGTTCCCTCAAGTTCTCCAGGGGTCTTCGATTAATCTGGAGAGTTCCCAGAAAATTCTATAAGAAATCTACCTTTCAACAGAAGCACCCAACAGTAACATTAACACAAAACAAAGTCCAAAACTAAATCCAAGAGCACCTAATTCACCTTCAGCAATATTCCTCAAAGGATCAACCAAATTACCGCTCATATTAACACATAAAAATTTATTTTAGTAATTTTAAAAATCCTTTCAATTACCAGCCAAAACCCCAATAAAATTAGCAAATAAAACACCAAAAACGCTAAAGAAATTATTAGCCTCATAATGTTGTTGTGGGTGGTCTTCATTACCTCCTAAGGCTAGTGTTGCTTTATCGCTGCAATTTTCAGGCCCATAATTAGAATACCAATTGGCAGAGAGCTGTTGGCCAGTTAGGGGATAAATGCCAGCCTCTAAGATTTGAAAAAAAATTTTTGAAATTTTTTTGAACTTTTTTTGAAATTTTTTGAAAAATTTTTTGAAATTTTTTTGAAAATTTTTATGAAAAATTTTTGAAAATTTTTCATAAAATCTAAAAATATCTTTAACTTTTTTACCTGAATCAGAAGGTGTAAATAAAAACGCCCCAAACAGAAAATCTCCAATAGCCAACCCAAGAAAGCACATTAGTAACAATTGAAGGCGAATCACAAAACGAAGGCCCGCAAAATTTAAAACTTTAAATTAAAATCATATTACTCGTAAAAATCAAAAAACCATTCAAAAGAAGTAAAACAACTACAGAAACAGTTTTCATTGCTACTGGGCTGTCTATACCAAATAATTGTGCCATAGACTCTCCAAAGCCTAAAGCAACTAGTGAAGTAGCACAGGCTTGTCCAAATGTGTAAATAATTCCTATAGCTCCACCTATACGTTTTCCTAATACGTGGGAGACTAGAAAGTAGATGCCACCACTTTGGACCTGGAAAAATAAAATAATATTGTGATTAGAGGGATGGAGAGAAAGTGATATACACACAGTATACTTATTAGAGAGGGTCATCTATTTAGTAGAGGAAATTCATAGTTTGTTTTTAGTGCTTCTTATTAGAGAGAGGATCTCTATTAGAAGGGAATTTCAACCAGTCTTGAGGTACGTTCAATTGGAGAGGGTCTCTCAGAGTTGAGATAAGGTACAGAGTCTGTACTACAGACTGACATCTCCATTACAGTACCTGGCATCTCTCACAAATTCCAATGGCTGAGAGAACTGTAACAGAAGAGAATAAAGTGCACAAGGCAAGTGCAATAATGGCTTGAAAGAAACCTGCCGTACCCTTAAAAAATTTTAGAAAATTTAAGAAAAATTTTGAAAAATCTTTAAAAACTAACAACAATCCATCCCATACGAAGAAATATAACAATTCCAAATATATTAACAACAACTGTTGGAAATACAGCATTCCAAGCATTAACTAAAGTTGGTTGTTGAAGAAGAAAATTTTTCTTCCACCAGGGTACTTCTTCAGTGCTAAATGGTTGTTGGGAGAATAACGAATCGGGGCCTTCTTGAAAAGAAGATTGTTGTTGTTGTTGATTTTCCATTACCTTTCTTATAATCGAAAGATTATTTTATTAGATGATTATCAAGCTAACTCCAACTACCTATCCCCTTTCATATTTATCAAGGATTTGGGGTAGTATTTTTACCATCTAGAAGGATCGGACGAGCATTCATATTAACGACCAGTCGATACTTTTATCTGCGCAAGATACTTTTGGGGTAAAAGTAAAAAGGAAAATAATAATGGGCCTTCTTTAAAAGAAATTTTCCCCACTTGGCTTTCCACAACATTCCAAATGGGTACAGGTTTATGTTTTAATGTCATACAAGCAAAAACAAATTTATTTTGTTGGTCTTTATAAGGAAATAAATCAGTATATTAAACGGATTGCCTATACTTGTTGCCTACTTTGAATATTCAATTCGTGTACTTAAAAATACAATTTAATCTTACGTTAGAATACTTAATATATAATATTTTATTTATGAAAATATATTAAAAAGCTAACTTTATAAAAATGCAACTAAAATAATTAATCAATTAAATTAATTTAATTAAAAGCTTTTGTTGAATTTAAGTAATATATCAAATAAAAGCATTAATCAACATTTCTAGGTTGTCCTTAAAGCGTTTTTGTGGCAAAACAAGTGTGTGGCTTTTTAGGGAAAATTCATCATTTGTCTTTCTTAGTGCCCTTGCTGCTTTTATATTCTCTCTTTTATATAGTTCCAACGGCCTCTAGCTATATGACAATTATATTCTTTCTCTCTAAAAATTTTAAGCTAAAAAGCAGTGTTTGTGTGTCTATGGCCGCAGAAATGGCATTTTCTTGTTTGTTAGAAGGGCGCACATTCCAAACAAAAAATAAAAATATCATTCCAAAAAGGAAAAGAAAGGGAAAATAAAGAATAAAAATAAAAAATAGTCTTTTCAGTCAAAACCTATTCAAAGCTTATAAAAGATATCAAGTAAATAAAGTTATAAAAAGGGGTTGATATCATTCTATTAAAGTTTATTTCTCACAAAAAATTTTTAAACAAATTATTCTCGAATAGTTTAATAATTTGGTTAGAATTTTTTTATTCATCATCATATTTTTTTCTTTTAATTATTAATCCACATAATTTGTAGCAATTAGAGATCATCATGTCTAAATATGAAATAATAAATTTGAATTTAAAAATTATTATATTTCAATAATTTAACGAAATAACAAATGTGAGAGACCGAAATTTTCTGACTGTAGACATTATAACCCCCCTCCCTCCAATTTAGTTCCTAGACAATGAATTGGTCAGTGCCATGAAATTAGTCTCCCACATCTCAAGAAATACTTACGTCTCTAGGTAGACCTGATTTAATACCCATTTGAAGAAATTGCTTCCTCTCAAAAACTTTCTTATTGTAAACTTTCGACCTTCTCCCTCTGCCTCAGCCTCGCCAAGATAAATACCGCCGACAACTCTCTCCCCTGCTTCATCCCAGATTATTGGCCCACCACTATCAGCAATTGTGAAATTTCCATCCGTAAAAAATACATGTTTTTGATCAGCAATTGAAATAATATTTGCGCTTTTTTTCTGCAAGTATGGTGGAAATACTATTCTGTTGTTTTTATATATAACGCCAAACCCTAAATTGTTATTTGTAAATTTAAATAAAAAAAAATCATAAGAAAAATTAAAGAGGAAAATAAAGATAAGGGTATTTATTTTAACAAATTATCATGGAAAAGCACCTACTATATCTTCACGGAAACAAAGGGCGGACTACAATAAACAATAATGTTCTTTCTTTCACATTAATATTTAGCTTTTTTCATGAAACTTTTTTGTAAGAAAGTTTTAATCACATAAATCTTAGTTTTACACATGTTAAACTCAACACAAGGAAGTTTCAACATTGGATAATAGATTAGAAACTGATTGAGGAAACTAATGCCCACGAATTTATAATAAATTTTAATAAATTATTCGAGGCTTACCAAAAAACTGCCCAACTTCTAATTGTCGTTCAGCTCTTTCTGAAATTTTGATTTGACATTCAGGAGGCAATTCATCCACAGTGTAAAGAATACTGATGTCCGCTTTTTTGTGTGAAATAATTTTTTCTATTTTAGTATATGTTCCATGATATATTTTAATAGAATCGACAAATACAACTATCTCACTCTCAGTTAAATTTCTAACACAATGGGCTGCGGTAATAATATACCGCGCAAATATCACAGTGCCACCACAAATGTACTATAGATAAATAGAAAACTATTTAAAAAATATATATATAATATATTTAACTTACAATAAGTCTACCATTTGTTTCTTTAACTATCTGAGCAAAAAATCTGGCCTCATCCTTAAGCGCATCTTCCCCATCCATAATAGCATAGGCATTCCTTTTACGCCTGATTTTGCTATTTTCTAAAATCCAATCGCTGTCTAAATAATTTTAAAAGTATTGTTTTTAGTTTTTAAAATTAACTTTCAAGAAAGTAAGCATCCCGTAAATTGTAAAATTCAAAAGCAGCTGCAACATATTCATTGAACTTTTTGTTTTCAGGATCTAAAAATGAAAATTTATTTCAGCTTAAGACGCAAGTATTAACTATGGTTCTATATAATTTTAAAATCGGGTAGGAATTTCACGGTTTTAACAGATTTACCTTCCCTGGTTCTCATACAGAAATTCGCCGAAAGACCAAAAAGTATGAGTGAAAAATTATTAAATCCTACCGGTAAAATTTATTTCAAGTCCACCACTACCTATGCGCATTCCAGTCAAAGTCTAAATTATTAAAATAAATTATAAATTGGAAAAAATATCTGAATTAATTTTAAAAAATAAAAGAATACAATATTAGCTTGAGTCCACCACGGCATAAAAGAAGATCCATTCAAAGTACAAGGGGAAAATCCAATTGGATTTGAATTATTAAAAGTATTTCCTGAAGAATTACTTCCCAAAACATAAATATAATTCTATAAAGGAAAAATTTTTTGAATTTAAAATAAAAGAAGTGTAAAGAAGTTATACCGTTGGGACGAATCCTAGAAAAAAATACTTTTAATAATTTCTAAAGAAAATAACCTGTTTGACCACATTGGTTCATAGCAAAGCACCAATCCGGATTCTTAAAAGATATTTTTGTAAAAAATAAAAATTAGGAGAATTAAATACAGAATGTGTCAAAATATCCAATCCTTCATTTTTAGTAAAGGAAAGTTCTTGGGGTTGTTGTGCTTCATAAGAATAGAGGCAAATGGCAATCTAAAAAGTAAAGTTTTTTTTCATAAATTTTTATTTTTTTGTTTTCCGAAAAAGGACATTATTTAGAAGAAAGAATAATAATTTATTTTACATTCAAAATCGAAGGTCCACTTTGCTGTTGTCCCCCAATTTGTTGTTCTTGCAGTATTTGCCAATTTATTGAATTTTCTTCTTCTTCATTCTCTTCACTTTCATAATTTTCCACAATTTCTTTTAATTTTCCAATTTTTTTTTCATCTCCATAAAATTCATGATAAAATTTTATAAGTTTTTTATGCTTCAATGCTCTTTCTTCTTCACTTTGAGGTGCTATGGTTAATACATTTTCTTTCTAAAATTTTTAGGAATTGTTTAAAGAAATTAAAAAATTAAAGAAAAATACTCGATCGGAAGAAGCAAAACCTTCATTATTGTTATTATTCAGATGACCCACTGAAAAAGAAAAACAAAATGAGTAATTTAAAACAAGGGATAGAACCAGTGCCTGATAAATTCAAAAATTCTTGCAACTCTTATTTATTCTGGACAAGATTTACTTTTTAGGGCCAAGATTGATATTACTCTCTAGTAGAGATCGGAAATTAAAAAAAACCTGGTCTGGATTTCGTATTTGACTTACTGACCTGGACTGGATTCTGGATCCAGGAAAAATCAAGGTCTGTGTCCAGATCCAGTCCGATACTACTCTCTAGGATCTAAAGGGTAAACCGAACAAAAACAAAAATTTCCCTCAAAAACAACTTCCCCAATGACATGTTTTTAACGAAAAATAAATTTAATAATTATAATTACCTTCAGCTGAATTTATTTCAAAAATTTTATTTGTTGCTAATATTTGAAGAAAACAACAAAATATTGCCAGGTAATTAATCTCCATTCGAATCAGCAATAAAGTAATGGACCTAAATTAAATTAAAGAATATTATTATTAACACCGTCCTGTGGTTTTGGAAACAACTTTTACTGATGAGACAATAATGAAGTCTTTATATAAAATAATTTCTTATTTATATGTTCCACAGAAAATGTATAAAAAGAAAGGTGATTGTTCAAGTTTTAATATTAAGAGTGAAGATTAAAAAAAATTTATAAATTGCTTAGCTTAGAGATAAAATCTTTTAGTAAAAATTATTTAAAGAAATATGTAGAATGTTTTAAATTCAATGTGTAGAAATAATAAAACTTAATGAATCAGGCTTTAAGAATATTCAGCAATTGGAGAGAGCGAAGCGACGCGCTTAACCTTTGCCTTGCTGACCTCCTACTATTAATTGTTCTTCATCATTTCTCCATAAGCATTGTAATATCGATGAGTTTACAATAATTTTCTTACAATTTGTCTTTTTTTTAATTTTTCGATGAAAACCCGATCGTAATCTCTACTGGGAAAATGCCTGATGGTGATAAATATCGAAAATAATCTTTGTAAAAGAAAACATATTCTTATATTTTTCAACTGATACTTTCAATTTTTGTCATTTTATTCAGAAAGTCTTTAAAGTTTACCCCAGTAGAACTTTTCTAATGTATTCAGAAAAGTTTCTAATGTATTAACAAATAAATTTTTTGTTAAATTTTGGAAGTTTTGATTTGGACATGTTGTCCCATTTGAAAAAATATTTTCCAAATTAAATATTTTATCGTCCTTTCAATTTTCTTTACATTAATTTTAACCAACAAATTTGTCAAAAAAAATTTTAATCAGCAGAAGTACAAGCTTCTTCAGCTTCAGTAATAAGTTCCTTTACTTCATCATCAGGCAGAAAACGCATAACCAACTTGCCTTCAACCATTTTTAATTCAGCAACTTCTAAGCGATCTGTTGCAGGCTTTCTGTCCAGTGTTTTGAAAAGAACCTTGAAAATATAAAATTAATTTTTTTAGTTAAATTTTGGGGACAAAAAATTTTTTTTTTGCGGACAAAACTTGCGGACAAAAAATTTCGTCCGCAAAAATATCTTTTCTTAATAAATTGTCAAATCAAAATTTAAATAAAAACCTTCATCACAAGCTTTTTAGCATCCTCTAAAGTCATAGTCTCCACACTATCTTTACTCTCCTGTTTAAAGTGAGAAACTGCCGCTTGTTGATTTTTGCCTACACAAGTAGCGTACCAACCAGTATAGTTACCGCTTGGATCGGATTGATAAAGCTGGAAGCCGTGGTGAATGTCCCAACCAGCATAGAGAAGAGAAACACCGTAAGGGCGCTTTCCTAGAATTTTATTGAAAAATTTAATTGAAAAAATATAATCGTGGGGTCTTTTATAAAGAAAAGATGAGGAGGGTCCAAAAACATTTCCAAGGAGGAAAATAAAAAAAACACGGTTAAACGCAGTTTTTGGTTTTTATTTCTCATATCCTAACCTTCTCAGCCTATTTTTCAAAAATTCTTGCCTATTGAAAAATATTCCAATTAAAAAAAAGAAACCTCCAACTTGAGTGTATCTCTGTTTAAAATCAGCCAAAATCGAAACAAGTTGTTCAATTGGAATATCATCTTCATAACTACTTCGATAATTAGCTGCTATAACACGCAATTTGCTTACTAAAACATTTGCATCGGCAGTAATGCCAGCAACGGCGCACATGACATTTTGAGAAATTTTGAAAATCTTTTCACGCATAACCTGAATATGTGAAAATTTAAAATAAAATTAAATTTTTGGAAACAACGGGGACTTTAGGGATTATAAAGGTATTAAGTAAGTAACGGGCTTCTGCTAAAGTTCAAGAATTTCAGTTAAGGCATTTTTGATCTCTGAATTTTACATGGCCTGATTCTTCCACGAATCAAAAGTTCAAAAGTAAATCCCATAGAGAAAAGGAAAGAAGTGTGCTAGTCCGAAAATTTAAGGTCTAGGATTTATTTAACATCGTGCCAGAGAAACTTTACGTCAAAAAATTGAAAAAAAATCCGATAAAAGCTAAACAAACGTTAGAATCAAGAAGTTTATCAGTAACACGTTTCTCAGCTACAAGAAAAATGCCTTCATTGACTCGCATGCCTAAACAAGTCCCTGCTTGAGAAATAGCTTCCAACGCATATTCAACTTGGTATAGACGACCTTCTGGGGAAAATATTGTTGTACGTGTATCATAACGTCTTGCCATCTTTTAAATATATTTTCTAGGAATGTTCAAAATTTGGTCTGAAAAAGAAAAATTATTTTAGTAAGAAAACTAAAATAAAGTCAAAAAACATCAAAAAATGATGAAAAATAATTTAAAATTGATATTATGAACAATTTTCCAAAAATTACCATTTTGACATTATTCATGGAATAATAAAACAAAATACCAACTTTATTCAAAACACCAACTGGAAAAACGTCAACACCCACAAATAAAGACATAAAGCGCAAAAATGAAAGAAAAGTGCTTCTAGCGATTTCCAAATTTTCTTTCAAAATTTTAAAAATTTTTTTCCAGAGTTTACAATAATTTTTTATTTATTTAAAGATTTATTTTTCAATATTCTAAAATTTTATTCATGTCATCTTTAACAACTTGGAGTTATATTCGCAAAACGAGTGTTAGCTTACTTGGCGCAGTTATTGGAATGGCAACTGTTTATAAAATTTATGATCCTTTAGATCAAATGAAAATAGAAATTGAAGATGGAAAAACTGTTATTTTAAGAGAATATACTCCGAGATATGAAGAATTGAATAAACAACTTATGGAAGAATTAGCAAAAATTGAAGCGAGGGAAAGAGAAATGGCTAGACTTGCTGTCAATGGTTAATAATATTTTTTTAGATTTTTGTTTTAAATTTGTTTTTCATTTTAGAATTAAAAATTATTTAATTAATTTAAAAAGTGTAATTATTCAACAATTTTACTTATTTTCTACTTCAAATTGCTAAATAAAATAATTTGCCCCGGTGGAGTTCGAACCTCCAACCCTTTTTGATTTTTAACCCACTACACCAAAATGATATTTCTTCGGGCAAAATAGATTCAATGACATTTCACTGCTGGGTTTAATTTCTTGCGTTTCTTTTCTTCCCGAATGAATATTAAAAATTATATTTTTTATTAAATTTTCCTATATTTTCTTATAATGATAGGCTTACGAAATTAAGTTTTTTAGATATTTGACCTTTTCAATGAAAAAATAAAAAAAAAACAACAAATTCAATAAAATAATCCTTTTTTTGTCACTTATACAAAAATAAAAAATAATAAAATCTTTGAAAATATAATTTAAATATCATCAATACCTTTATTAACATCTAATTTATCAATTTCTTCTTTTTCATCTTCTAACAAATTGAATTTATTTGGATAAAAAAATAATCCTTCAATTGTGTCATCTCTGCATAATTTACCTTGATCCTCTGCCATTCGTAGCCTATAGAAAAATAAATTTTGGAATTTATTAGATTAATTTTAAACTTTAATTAATTTAAAGTTTGGCCCTCCCACGTTCTATCCCATTAAATTTTTTCAAGTTCTCCTTAATCTTGGACGCAGATTTTGAACCCCCGGAACTTAATTATAAACACAAAATAATGATTGTTTTAATTCTCTAAAGTAAATTCATTTTTTGCCACTATTTTGTATAACCCAAAACCCTTGCACAAAACCCAGGACCGGACCTTTTTAAAGGCAGTTGAAGTTTTATAGACTTCGGATCCGAGATTTTTAAAAATCAAAATTTAATCTTTATTTAAGAACCTTTCCGATGCCAAAATAAGTGAAATTCCAGAATGTTTAGCCAAATGGGCTGCACTAAATCCATTAATAGAATTCCCATTATCAGTCGTTGCATTGACCATTTCCAAAATTTCTTCAGCCATTTTCTCCATATTTAATGAACATAATTGAAGTACTTGAACTCCATTATCAAATGTATAAAGACTTGAAAAAGGATTAAAAAATTTATTTAGAGGAAATAGCTAAAAAATATATTAAGGTGTTTTTCTTAAATTCCACAAAAAGGTTTGTGGAAAAGTCCCATGTAGAGACGAGATTTTAAAAAATTCCGTGCCTGGACTCTGGGTTTGATTCATTGGCTTGGATCGGATCATGGGCCTGGAGTCCAGAAAATCCAAGGCCAGGGCCAAGCTCGATCTCTACTCACGCAACTCTTACTATTTTTTATTTTTAAATTTTCAGGTACATTTTAAGAAATTTCTGACTTTTCAAACCCAAATTTCTGATTTAAAAATAATACCATATTGGAGAATTAATCTTCTCTAGTTTATTACAAGAATTCAACAAATCTTCGGGTGAAACTAATTCCAATCCTCTAGCTCTGTTCCAACGGCAATAAGCATCTGCCAAAGTCATTGTACCTCCACATTCTTTAGAGATTTTTTTTTAATTTCAAAAATTCAAAAAACCTTGTAAAGGCTCATATAAAACATTTGTCAATTCTTGTGCAAGCCTTTCAAAGAAAACGGCACCAGCACCAAAAACCGACTTTGTAACGGGGTCGGCAACACCAAGGGAAAGCAAATAACTTTTAAGGCGGACAGTCTGAAAAATTAATCAATAATTGGTTAAATTATTAAAAAGAACCTCATCATCAGTAATTTCTCCCTTTTTCTGTCTTATACGTTCAGCAATATTACGAGAAAGATTAACCATCTCTCTAGCTTGATCCATAAGTTTACTCATGTCTTCGAAAGCCTTAAATTAATTTTTAATAAAATTTTAAAGATTAAAAATACCTCACTGATATGCTCATGAGTTCTCTGGTGTTGTTCAGCCAATCGTTTTTCAATTCCCAAAATTCCCACATTTCGAATGCCCATAGTATTTGCTTGATGAGAGGTCATTAAATTTGAATGAGTAGTTCCTGAGGAAGAAATACTGAGGTGTTGAGTGCCTGCTGTACGCAATGAACTGGCTGAACTGGAACTGGATGAAGCACGTTGCCACATTTGTTTACCCAGAGCATCCGTATAACGTTTGAAAAACTGGAAATTAATAAGGTAGAGCTTTTTCCCCTTGTTTCTTAAAGCAAAAATCACTATTTTTCTTCTGATTGTCAGACCGGGTTAATCAGTTTTCGTAAAAGATAATTTTCGGATCAGACATCGAAATTCAATTAAATTCCAAGTTCCGATCAGAAAAATCAATTTTACTCGTCATTAATAAAAAATAATACAAAATGCCAAAAACACTCAAAATTTCTCAAACTTTCAAAATTTAAACAAGTTGAACTGATCAGATGATCAAAGCCACAGACAGATCAACAATCCAATAAAATCATAAAATCAAATATTAAATTATAAAAGACTTACATCCTCTTCCCCTCCATTACGAAAAATAAAGCGCAATGAATTGGTACTCCTTGCTGAAATTGGTCCTTGTGGATGATCAGACGGCACCGGACGGACAGAAACGAGAATTTTAGCACCTCTCCCAAACATTGATTTGTTTTGCTTTTCTATCCTTTGAACAAGTGAGTGGTGGAGCATTAGACGACAATCTGGGTCATTTGAATCTGCCCATATTACACGTTGGTAAGTTAACGAGACGGTGCCTTGTTCAAATGAGGACTGAAAATTTAAATAAATTTGAAAATAAAAATAAAGTCAGGATACCTGTTTTACATCACCATCGTAAATGCCAACAGCCCCGGCTTGACAAAGAATTTCTTCCATAGACTCCCCAGTCTGGTACCAACTGAGACGATCCATTTTTGTTATAAAATCTAAAAAGAAAAATTTTAAAAACTCGTCATATGAGTAAAAATTAACTTTTTAAAACAATCTTTAAGTCACTCTTTGAAGCTCTTAACAATAAGCGTTAAATAACTTCACTTCGATTGGCAAATATTTTTATTGCTGTAAGAGGGACTAGCCACTCCCTATGCTTTTCTTTAGCGAATACTTCGTTGAGACTATTTTGCACGTTACGCCATGTGGTTTCAACGGATGTCAGGGCAAAGGAAAAGAAAGGAAAGTAGCATAAATTAATGGGAAAGACAAAGAACCTTTTTTGGCGTGGTCCATCTGAAAAAATGTCTGTTCAAAAAATAACAAAACTTATAATTATCATTCTGATAAAAATATAACAATCCATTGTTGAATAAAAATTCTGATTTTCTGTCCAATTTTTCAGAAAAATAAAAAAAAATTAATTGGCACTCTAAATACCTAATTATTGGGATTTTGGTCAGTTTTTGGTCAATTGTGTTTTGGCCAAATGTGTGTGTTTGCCTAATTTGACAAAACAACATTTCTTTTAAATTTTATTATAAAATACAAAATTACGAAACGCCTAATTTGCGAAACGTAATTTTATTTCATTCTTCGCTTACTTTAAATTTTTTTCTTGCATTTTTTTTTCGTTTTTAGTAAAAGTTAATCATCATGACTAAAAACGTGCTATCAGACACAGCTTATCGCAAACTTGACGTTGATTCTTTCGACTTGGAAAAATTTGAAGATGAACAGAGCTTAACTGGTGCAAAACTAGACGGTGAAGCTGGTTCTGTTGTGGGTCCAGATGAAGCACAAATCCGACAGTTGCTTCAATCCAATAGAAATTTGGATGCTTTGAAGATTGTGCTTTCTTTTAATCCTTCTCAAATTAAAAATCAGGTTTTATTAATTTTAGTTGATTTTTTAAATATTTCCGTTTCTAGGCCTTGAGAGACAAAGTTGTCCAACTAGCTATTCGAGTTCTAACAAGTTTTAAGAGTGCTGAAATGGAATCTACAACAAAAGCTTTGACAATTGATGAAGTTGATTTGTTGATGAAATATATTTATAAAGGAATGGAGCAACAACCCGATGGGCAAACTTGTAGTTCCCTGCTTGCTTGGCATGCTCATGTTCTTTTTCTTAATTTTTTAAAATAAATTCTGAATCTTAAAAATTTAGAGTGACGAATTCCCTTTCTAAAAATTCCACTTGAAGTTTATTTTTCAATTTTATTTTTTGCCTCCAGGCTATAAATTATTAGAATTTTTTAAATTTTCATGAATTATTTAATTTTTTATTTTCAGGCTTTCCAAGTTTGTGGACATGGTGGAATTATTCGAATTTTCACAGATATGAAAAGAAATTGAGATTTTTTAATGATAAATTAAATTATAATTAATTTTTCACTTATTTTTTTTTCTCTTACGCATTTATTTAATTGCTTTGATTTTTCTTTAAAAATTTTATTTTAAATAAATTTTATTTTAAATGTTTTTAGGGTTTAAACATTTCTTACAATTAAGGTTTAGAGTGGTTATTTGCCATCTTATTGGCAATGCAGAATTCTTTAGGAATATCGCCAAATGTTGCTGGACCATCGCTCTATTTTGGATCATCAGATGAAAAAGGTTTTTAATTTTCTTTAACTTTTTCGGTCCTTTTTGGTTTTTGGTGTGATTATAGGGTTAGGCCTGTCTATTTTTTAACTTGTTTTTCCTTTCGCGTTTTTTTGTTTTTAATTTCGAATTTTCAGCTATTCCACAGGCAGAAGTTTCTCTCTTGAATAAAGTGCTCAACGACAAACTTAACCAGCTCAATGAAGGCATGCCTGAAGTTTCTAAGCTTCAAAGTGATCCAACATCGCCTCTCTATTCTGTTCATTCTTTTGAGGATTTAGCATTGTTTTTATCTATTTTAAATTATTTCTTTTAAAAATGTTTTTAGAAAACCTGAACTAATTCGAGCTTTGCGCATGATGGGATTCCAGCAACCTTCAAAAATACAAGAAGCAGCTCTGCCCGTTCTTCTTAGCGACCCGTAAATCAAGTTCTATTAATAAAATTATTTTTGGGGGTGAAGGGGGGATTTTTCTCATCTTACTTGTTTTTTCGATTTTTTATCTCCCCAATGGGAATAATTTTCAGAATTATTTTTAAAGCTTCAAGAGAGCCTCTAAATAGATTTTTTATATTTTTGGGGTCCTCATTAATTATTTCCTCATTTTTTCAGTCCCCAAGATATCATTGCCCAATCTCAAAGCGGAACAGGCAAAACAGCCACATTTCTTCTTGCAATGCTGCAACGACTTAATCCTTTACAAAAAGAACCTCAATGTATTGTTGTTGCACCAACATTTGAATTAGCTCAACAAATTGGGGATGTAGCGAAACAAATGGCTGCCTATTTACCTGATGTACAGATACGTTTTGCTGTGAAGGGGGAATCAGGTTTAAATTGATAAATAATAATTAAAAAAAAATTTTTTTTTTTAATTTTTTGTTGGAATTTATGTCCTTATTTCAATACACATTTAATTAAAAAAATTTTTTTTAATATTTTTTTTTGGAATTTATGTCTTTAAATAACATGGATCTTGCCGTCCCTATTCCTGAAAATCGGGAATAGATTTTTGTCGGCACGATCCCTGGTATAACATAAAAATTAACAAAAAATAAGTGACTACCAGATCAGATAAAATTAATTAATTTCACCCTAAATTATTTTTGCTTAACCTCTAAATCTTTTTATTGTACATTGGACACTGTTCAAAATGAAATTTATTTTCTTAATAATTTTATTTAAGTTCAAAGTAATGCTAATAAATTCTCTGAGCAATTGATCATTGGAACTCCTGGTAAAATGCTTGATTGGATATTACGAGTATTTATTTTCTTCAATTTATTTAAAAAAATATCAATTTTAGAATTACATTGATACAACTCGCATTATTGCCTTTGCTTTAGACGAAGCTGATGTAATGATAAGTCAGCAAGGATATCAAGACAAAAGTATACTTATTCACAAGTTTGTGATTAATAAATTTATTTTTAATAATTTTATAAATTTTTAAAGTAATATAATAGCAGCTAATCCAAATTGTCAATGTATGCTGTTCAGTGCGACATTTTCTGATTCGGTCTTTCAATTTGCTGGGAAATTGATTGCCGATCCTATCATAATTACGTGAGGACTTTTTTTTATTTAGAAAGGGGTTTTTATTCAAAAAATTAAGATCTTGGATAAGGAATGAGAGATTAAAATTTTTTGAATATAAAGGGTTCTTAGGTCTAGCCCCAGGATTTTTTTTTGAAATTTTTGAATTTAGAATGGTCTCAGTTTTGACCATTCGGACAAAAAAAATTTAAATTAATTTTATAACACAAATAATGACTTTCTAATAATTTAAGTATTCGACGTCAAGATCAAAGTTTACCTTACATTCGGCAGTATTATGTGCGCAGCAAAGATCGAGAGGACAAATATCAAGCGGTATTTTTAACAAATTTTAATTTTTTAAAAGTTTTTTGGGACTTAAAATATTTTTCAAATTTTCCAAGACCAATTTAATGGTTAGGGAGATTAAATCACCTCATAACCTTTTTTCTTTAATTTTTTATCTTCCCATTTTTAAATGAAATGTTCAAAAAGGGTACACGACAACTAGGCGCGGTACAACCAGGCGCGGACGACTAGGCGCGGGACAACTAGGCGCCCCATGTATTCTCTTTATTTCGTCTCCAAATGGGCAAATGGGTTTCATAACTGGGCTTAATTAATTCAGAACCTATGGTCAGGTGGGTTTTGGTTAAATGTTTTGGCTTATTCCTTTAAAATATAACATTTAACATGCGGCGCCTAGTTGTACCGCGCCTAGTTGGCCGCGCCTAGTTGTCCTGCTCCGTTCAAAAATATTTAATACTCTAAAGGCTTTGTTTTACTCGGCTTTGTTTAAAGGGCAAGAAAAAATAAAAAAAAAGGCAAAATTCACATTAATAAATGAGGGTAAGAGAACATAGAGGAACGACAGTGTGCTAACCTTCAATATATAGTAGTAAAATTGATGAGCATGGGAAAGAAGGGGAATTGGTATAGCTTTAGTAGTTTTTAGAGAGGAGAAAGCCCACAGTATGGTGTTTTGCGATGAAAACTACGATTGATTTTCCTAAACCCACAGTGCTTGTATGCTGTTTTTATTATACATTTTTGACTCTTTTACCATTTTTTCTGTCTACCATTAATTTTGATTGAGGGTTTTTGTTGGAGTGTATTTAAAAAGGAAGACTACTCCAATTTTATTATTTCATATGTGTTTTGAACTTTGAGTTGGTCTAGATTTTCAAATTAATTTTCTAAATTTATCGGTCGGTTCGTAGATTCGGCTTTTTTAAAATCCCGGCGTGAGTCTTATAATCAGTTTTGTAATCACTGACATTGGCCTTTGGCCCAAGAAAAATTTTAAAAATCGGTCAGATCGTTTCTGGGCATTGACATTTATAAAGGTATAAGAGTAGAGGAACGACTGTACAAAATTGGCTCTGAGCCCATTTTCTACTACTATAAATAAATTTTTTTTAAATCCTGGGCATGAGTCCTATAATTGTTTTTTAATTCATTAACCTTAACCTTTAGCCCACGAAGAAATTAAAAAATTTTTTCCAAATGTCTGGCCATATTTTTTGCTATTTCTAAAATAATATTTATTTTTTCCTTTTAATAAAAATCCTAAAAAAAATTTTTTTTTTCAGATTCTTTCGCTCTATTCGGTTTTGACCATCTCTTCATGCATTATTTTTTGTTATACGCGTTCTTCAACAATATGGCTAGCCGAACGTTTTAGAGAAAAAGGAAGAGATGTAGCCCTCTTACATGGAGAATTAAATGTGGATGAGAGAGCCAAAGTTGTTGAAAAATTCAAAAGGGGAGATCAAAAAATTTTGATTACGACAAATGTTGCTGCGAGAGGTTTTTGATTTTTTTTAATTTAGAAAAAATTTTTTTTCTAAAGGTTTGGACATACCCCAAGTTTCTTTAGTCATTAACTATGACCCTCCTGTCACCTATGAGGAAATGCCACAGCCTGATTTTGATACTTATTTGCATAGAATGGGAAGGTAAAATAATATTTTGATTAAAAAATTTTCAAAATTTTTTTAAGGACTGGACGTTTTGGCAAGCCTGGAATAGTTATTAATCTTGCAGATTCTGATATTGCAATGAATTATGTTTATCAATTCCAGGCACATTTTGGTTAATTTTTTTGTTTAATATTTTATTTTTGTTAATTATTTTTCGCCTAAAAGGTCGTGCAATTGAACCACTCGACGCTAACGATTATGATCAGATGGAACGAATTGAAGAAAGCACCCGCCAGATGTGATTATGCTCAAATTCCATGAGTTTTTGAGGCCTCTTAATCTTTTTTAATCTAATTTCTTTTATTTTTTTTTAATTTTAATCTTTGGGCATCGAATGTCTCAAATTTATATTAATTTTATTTTTTAAATGCCTATCTTCATTATAGGAGTTTTCCTTAACCTTTTTAATTTATTTCTAACGATTATTGAGTCGTACCTTAAATTTTCTAATTTTTAGAAATTTTTGAAAATACGAAAGAAATGTTTTTTTGGAAAATTTTATGGTATAACTCAACTCTAAAATTTAACTAATTTATTTCTACTTAAAATTAAGTATCTTCTTTACTATTTAAATTAATTTAAAAATAAATAGAAATTTTTTTAAATTTTCTTATGATTTTTTTTTCTGGCTTTTCTGTGCCTTCATATTTTTCAAATTAAATTTATTTTCTCTAATTTTTTAAATTAATTTTGCCAGATATTAAAATATTATGTAAAAGTGATGAAGAACATTAAACAAGATATTAATCACGATCAAGACCCAATGATGACTGCCAATTCTGTTGAAGATGGCATTGTTGCTGGAATATCTGGAGGCAATCCTGGTGCTGCTACTTCTTCGACTGCAGAGCCTAGGCCTCCAACACTTCAAGTGGAGCATCCAAATTATAGGTTTTCTTTTTGGTTTTCTTTTTGGTTTTTTAAGGGGTGAGGGGGGTCTCTAACAGAAAAATCCATTCTCATTCTTCGGGAATCGGGACGGCACGACCCCTGGTCCCTAACAAATGGGTTTGGACAATTTTGAATTTTTTGGGCAAGATCGGTGGTCTTTAACAGCGGGGTTTGATTTGAGGTAAAATTTGGTCGTTCAACTCGGAAAATTTTATTTTAAAAAATTACTTTCCAGCGACAATTATGTTATTGATGGACAACAAATGATCTCAGAACAAAGAATGCGTGAAATACTTGTTGAATTGCAACAGACTTGGTTAAAGGAATATAAACAAAATAGAGAAAAACTTCTTGTTGAATTGACGGAAAAGGTTTATAAAAAATAATTTTTTTACTTGGGTTTGTTTCTTGTGAGGGTTTTTGAAGCCAAATCCGTTAAGTTTGATTTTTGGAGAAATTCTTGGCGTTTGGTAATTTTCCTAAAAATTTTTTGGATTTTTTTTCGTTTTTTTTTTATTTTCCACAAATAATTTTAGATCACTAGAAAATTTTTTTTGACTATTTTTAATTTAAGTTACATCAAGAATATGTTTCTGATTTGCAAAGAAAGCAGACAGAATATATGTCTCAATATCGAGATGAAATGGATGCTGAAAGGTTTAAAATAATTTTTTTAAATAAAATTTAAAAAAAATTTTTCTTCAGATTGAGGCAAGAAGAACTTTTTCAACGGCGTTTGCAGGATGAAGTTTCACGCCTTACTGAAAAACACAGACGAGAATTGCAAATGGTGAAGAAAAAGCAATGGTGTTGGCAATGTGAACAAGAAGCTATTTATCATTGTTGTTGGTATAGAAATTTTTTTTTTTAATTTTATCAAATTTTCTTTAAATCATAAGCTTTTTCTTTCTTTTAAAATTAGAGATTTAATTTCTTTGTTCACTTTTGTGAGTAGTCCAACCATTAAATGTTTTTTTGCTAGGGGAGGGGTTGTCTAAAAATTTTTCGTTTTATTTATTTTTTTCTAAAATAGAGAACAATTTAATTTTTTTAAATTAATTTTAGACTATTTTTAAGGGTTCTTTTGCCCCAAAAAATTTTTTTATTCTCTTTTTTTAAATTTTTATTTTGTAAGAAATCTTATAATAAGGTTTTTCTATTTTATTAATATTCCTTTAATTATTTTTTCTATTATTTTAGGAATACTGCCTATTGTAGTGTTGAATGTCAACAAACGCATTGGCCGATGCAGTTAGTTTATATTTAAATTTAATTTATTATTTTTTTTGGACATGGGGAATTTAAATAAAAAAATTTTTTTAAATAAAAATTCTCATTAAAGAAGGTCATCCCCCAAATTAAATTTTTTGAATGAAGCTCTGACATTTATTTTGAAATTTTCCCTTTAAAATTAATAGAAAAAGTATAATTTTAAATTAATTAAAAAATATTTAAAAATATTAAAAAAAAATTTTTTTAAATTAAAGTCGTCGTTATTGTCGTCGTAAGAAAGCTGCACAGACAGCATCAACATTAACTCAACAACAAAATACATCATCATCAAATAATGGAGGTAATACTCAACAACAAAATGGAGATTTACAACATCAACAAAGTAGTAATGGAATTTCCAGATAATTTTTAAAATTTTTTTTTGAATTAAAAATTTGATTGTTTGAGAGGAAAAATGACAAGATAATTATTTAATAAATTATCCTTTAAATTTTATTTATTTTTGTATGGAATTTTAAGGAAAAAGGGGAAGGAATATTTTTTAAATTAATATATTCTTTAAATAATAAAAAGAAATTATGAGATTTCCACAAAATTTTTGTTGAAAACTTATAAATAAAATTTTGGGAGAGTGGGAGGCCAACGAAAAAAAATTTTTTTTTTTTCGTTGGCCACGCTTTGGATCTTAATTTTTCTTGGCTTGAATTAAAGCTAATATAAGGCTAAAGCATTTTTTATTTGAATTAAACAAACCTCGGAAAAGATTTTTTTTAATAAGAAAATTCTTTTAGTTAATTTAATTTCCATACAAAAATAATTTTAAATTCATCAACGCATTCATTTTGTTTACACATACTATACATTATTTTCATTTTTACATTTTAATTGTTTTTTAAAATAAAAATTCATCTTTTTAAGATATTAAAAAAATAAGACGTTATTTATATACGTTGATATTTTTGTTTTTTTATTTTATTTAAATTTTTAAAATTTAAAATTTAATATAGAAGAGAATGGCAAAAGTAATTAGACAATGTTGGGTTTGGCGTAAAAACAACCGTGTTTGGCGTTATTTGCCTCGTCGAGATGATTTACGTAATAAAGTTGATTTGGATGCATTGGCGGAACAATGTGAAACATTTCCGGATCCAATGCCTTTAGAACCTCCAAAGCTTTGGGTTGCTTGGATTTATAGAGATTTTCAAAGAAGTGATGGATTTATACGGTGAGGAATTTTTTTTAAATTAAAATGAAAAAATGAGGAGAGGATTTAATTAGTCTAATCCTTTAGAACACGAAAATGATGGGTTATTTGGAATTTTTCGAATTTTTTTTTGTTTGGAATTTATTACAAAATTTCTAAAAATTTGCATTTTTGCAATTTAATTTTAAGAAGATGACCAAAGGATTAAAAAATTTTTTGGGAATTTTTGACCATTATTTTTTTTGTTAATTCCCATAAATTTCATTTTCGCAGCAAATTTATTTTCGATATTATAAGTAAAAGGACTTTAGTTGATTTAAAGAGAGGGTTAATTAAATTAAATTTTCTAATTTATTTTACCCGAATTTTTATTTATTTTTTTTACTTATTTTAGTGATCAAGTTCGTAAACTTTTTGGAAAGCATGCCAAAGCTGGTGAACTTCGTATATTTATGAATACAATATCAAATAATAAACAATTATGGAAAATTAAACATTTAATTGAAATTCGTCCAATAAGTTTTCCTAATGGAGAGCCTGGGCCTGAGGATGTTTATAATTTGGAGGTGGAGAAATAATTAAAAAAATAAGAGTTGAGTACCTTAATTTCTATCCTATCCCCTGTGACCTTTTTGGAATAAGTAGACTTCGAAATATATTGAATGTTATAATATTCAAGAGAGAAATGCGGATAAAATAGAGATTTTCTTGTTGGGATAACTGAGATTTTGGGGTAGGATAGGTGTGATATATTTGAGGGATCGAATAAATTAGAATTTGACTAGTTCTGGACTAGGTTTATTTTAACCCTAAAATCTATCCAAACTGGGAATTTGATAAATCTGGACTAGAAATCTGACTAGATGGAACTATTTTTCTTATATCTTTCCACTTATCTAATCCTTGTGCCTACTTCGACTTATACCCTTTAGTTTTCGACTTATACCCTTTTCTTGAAATTATTTATATTAATAAAGGTGTTTATATTTAAAGGGGATAAAAGAAAGATTTTTTATTTTCTTTAACTTTAAAGGTAATGGCTGATGGTAGATGTGTTATTGATGAAAATTTACCGGATCCAAGAAATATTCAATTATTAGATCCAACTAAACAATTTGAGCAAAATTATTTGATATCTAGATTGAAGAGCAAAGATGCTCGTTTAAAAGAAATTTATGAAGATACAGTTTACAATCCAGAAAATATTTCTGTTTGTTGAGAAAATATTTTTTTGGTTTTTGTTAATTTTAATTTTAGATAAAAATAAAATTGTCGACTTTTTTATTTGATTTTTTATTTATTGAAAAAAAAGAGTTCTTTAGCTCCGATTTTGAAAAGGCACCGTTCAAAAAGCTAAAGAAAAAATCCAAAGAATAAATTTAAGAAAAAATAGCTTTTAATGATAAATAATTATTGTAATAGAGAATGAATCACTACAAAGTTTAAATTTTCCATTAAATATTCTTTTATTTTTTCTCCACTTGTCAGATGTGCAAAATAAGTTTTAAAGTAAAGTACTTTTGTATTTTATGAAAAATAAATAAATTTTAAATAAAAAGAATATGAATAAATAAATAGTTTATTATGTATTTATTTTTTGTTGCTTTAAATGTTGAGAATTTAAAAAGTTTATTTTCCATTTCTGACACCTCTGTAAAAACTTAATTAAACTCAAATACAATCAAGCTTTTGAAATTTTATTTTTTATTTTGTTTTATTATGAGATGATAATTCTTGATCTCCTAAAAAAAATTTTTTTTGTCAAATTAGATAATTCAAAAAATGATAAATTTATTTTCCGAAATAAATCACCAGCAGGAAACATTTAATTTACAATATTTAAACTTGGAACAACATATAAAGAAAAAACCTAAAGTTGTAAGTATTTTAAAGAATTTTGTAGGGAATTTTGAATTTTAGAATTTTCGAAAAATTTTTTGGGAAAATTTTAATTTTTTTGAATAGGTTTGTATTGGCAGTGCAATCGTCGATATCGAAGTTTTACCATTAGAAGAAACAAAAAAATTTCCAAAAAGTGAAGTTTCCTACTTTCCTGCAGAAATTAAACAAAGAGCTGGAGGTGTTGCTAGAAATCATGCTGAAGCACTTTCTCGTCTAGGTATTGATGTTGATTTGATTTCTGCTTTTGGGATTGATGAAAATGGAAATACAGATATTGGTGCTACTTTTCTTTTTAAAAAATTGGAAGGATTGAAAAACTTGGTTGGTTTTACTCAACATGATAGTTAAAAACTAAAATGAGATAATTGACAATTTAGCAATGTTAGGGAAGTGGGGGAGGGCTCATGATTAGGGTTGTCGGATCATGGCAAGTCTTCGGATATCCGTATCCGGTATCTGATATTTTACGGATATCCGGACTTTTTTCGGATCTGGATATCCGGATCCGGCAACCCTACTCACAATCAGTCTAATTGGAAGAACATGTACTTACCACTCCACAAAAGTATCATCCGAAAGAGGGTATTAGTAATAGGTATGAGAACCTTCCAAATTTTCCAAGCACTGATAGGAAGTTGTAGAAAATGTTTCTATCAAAGATCAGCCAAATTAGGATATCCGAAACCCCTTAATTTTATTTTAGGATTTCTCTCACTCTTTATTCAGTAAAGAAAGTAGAACAGCAACTTCTGTTTCTGTTGAATCACCTGAGGTATTCATTTTAATTTAAACTTAAATAAATCATCTGATTAAGGGTGGTATTCAGCAAGGATTTATTAATATTGAAGCTTTGCTCAATAAAATTGATTGCAAATTTGTAAAATCAAAAATTTTTTTTTTAAATATTATATATATTTTTTAGATTGATACGAAGGCTGAATTAATTTCTGTTGCTGATTATGTGTTAATTGATGCAAATTTTCCTTCAGCAGCAATCGAACGAGTTTTTTATTGGGCTAATCGTGCAGATACTAAAAGTTCTTCTTAAATTAATTTAACACCCCAATCTAATAGACACTCTCTGATGGAACACCTCTATCTTATAGATAGCCCTCTAATAGAACAAGTATTTATTTTAACACCCCTCTCTAATAGAAATCCCTGAAAAGAAAGACAAAGAAAGTCACTTATACCTATTTGAGAGAATACATTATTCCTAATGGCGAATAGACATTTGCGGACGATCCAGAAAAGTTACACTAATGATTTTCGGGACCCTGGCCACTGGTCCATGGATAATAACTTTAACCTATTATTTAAACATTTTTCCACTTAATAAACCAATCTAAACTAAAAATGTTCCTAATAATTTAATTTTTAGTTTGGTTGGATCCTACAGATGCTCTAAAAGTTCCAAACATATTTAACGCATTAGGAGAAAGGCCTCTTAAAAATGTTGATATTTTCTCTCCAAATTTGAGTGAATTACGTTCATTTTCTGAATATTTAAGTCAAAAAGTTGGAGGAAGTGAGGCTATAGAATGCAGCCGATTTGTTTCTGAAATTGAAGGTGATTTTACAAAATTGTTTTTTTTTTGATTTTTTATTTTTCTAGAGAATCTAATAAATTCATCAAAAATTAATTCTTTGCTCTTGAAATTGCCTTTTGCTCTTCAGCCAAGAAAACATTTAATTATTACTCTTGATCGTTTTGGAGTTTTAATATTTTCTCGTATGATAAATGATGAATTTTCTGTTGAATTTTTGGAAGCACCTAATTTAAGGACAGACGAGATAAGTTCAGTTTCAGGCGCTGGAGATTGGTAAGAATTTTAGAGAATAAGAGACTTAAAAATCAGGAAAACAGGAAATAATTAATCAAAACTGTAAAAGATCCGGAAAAAACAAGAAATGGTTTCCGGAATTTTACGGATCACAAAAATTCCGGAAAAAATTTTCCGGAAGCTAATTCCTGAGTATATTTCCGGAATCTTCCGATTCCGGAAATTCCGGAAAACATTTTTATTTTAGTTTCCGGAATTTTCCGGAAGCTAAGTCCCGAATATATTTCCGGAAAAAGGTCATACCCGGAAAATTCCGTATCATTTCTTTTCCGGTTTATTTTTAATTTTCTTTTTTTTTCCAACAGTTTTAATAGTGGATTTCTCTCTGCAACTCTAAGCAACTTTAATTTAAATAAATGTATTCAAGTTGGTAATAAATGTGCAGAATTGAGCCTGCTTAGTGTAGAGACAGTACCTGAAACATTAAATAAAGAATTATTAAATAATTAAAATAAAATATTTAAAAAATAATGTTTCTTTCAATTTTGCTTAAATTTTATTAAATTTTTTTAATCATTTTTTATATTTATTTTTTACTATTTTTTTATATTAGCCAAAAAGTCTGGAAAACATAAAAGAAAAAATAAAATAAAAAAACATTCTACGAAAAATGTGGCGATTGAATAGATGAATAAAAATGTTTTTTTTAGTATTTTTGGTTATTTTGTTGCTGTTTGGCTGATTGCCCGTTTACTTTACAAAATATTAGACTAGACAAATATTTTTTTATTTTTTTCAATATTTTTGAAGAAAAATCCATATGTAATTTATTTTTGAGGTTTTTTATTTTTAACTTATTTTAAGGTATTAGAAAATTTGGGTCTTTATGTAAATTTTCGGATCGACTTTTGCGGACGAAAACCTAGGGCTATTAATTTCGAATCAGACAGTCGGGCAGTGGGGGGTTTTTAATTTTAAAAGCCTCTCTGAAATTAGTAGAGACCTCTCTCTCCTCTGATACCTAAAAATCGTTAAACTAAAGTATAACAGTTGACTCTCGTTATAAGAGCGCATGAATATGACTAAACTCTCGTTATAAGAGCACTCACGGTCCCGACCTTACTCTTCTGTTCGAAGACCTGTTCCTCTTCCTAAGGTCTTCCCCATAAATCAGATAAACTAAAAGTCATCGGATAGACTCACGAGCCAGTTCCCCGATGTGCACTTATAACGAGAGTTAAATGTAAATGGTTTTTAAAAAAATTAAAGCAATTGAATATTGAATTTCTTATTCTTTTTGTACTTTTCTTTTTAAATTATTTATCTTTATGCGAAAAAAGGTGAGGGTGGAAACGAAAAAGCTAAACAATAAAAGGCCGCCAACAACATAAAAAAGACCACCGTGTGTGCAGACAAACTGCCAGCCAGGCATTTTCCCTCAAAAAATATTTTTTTTTCTGCTTTTATTCTTTACATAGTTGTTTGCTAAAAAGAATTTTTCTCTTATTTTCTCTTCTTTCAACTGCGTGAGTTAAAAAATAAGTCGATTATTCTTTCCCTTTGTTGTTTAAAAAATTGCTGGACCACGAGTTTTTTGAAATTTCTTATTTAATTTTAGAAAATTGATTTTTAGAGGGGTATTTTATTGTTTTTTTTTGTTAATTTTTCTGAGCAAACTCAAAATAATTTCTAAATTTTTTTGATAGTATTTTAGAAGTTTTGGTTTGTCTGTCAATAAGTATATAAATAGGAGTCAATCTCCTTGGCTCGTGTTCCCGGATCTTTTGTCATGGTTTGATCTTGAACCTATTAGCTAGAGATCGGATTGGTTCTGTCCCATAGTCTATTCTGGAGTTTCCTGGGTATGGGTTATTTTCTGGATTAACCCAGATCTTGAGCCAGACAAGCTGGTGATTTAAATGTCTGACAACCAAGTATTTATTCACAAACACAATTTTTACACTTTATTTTTTAAATTTATTTAAACAATCTTCGATCTACATTCTCCTCCTTTTCTTTCACAGAGGCAACAAAAATAAGCTGGCAATAAAGCCGGAACATTTTTATTTCTATTTTACTGATTTCCATATTCCCTTCTTTTACATCTCTAATTTATTCAAACATTTTTCTTTTTTTTTTTCTCTCATTCTCTCTTCCTTTATTTCTCCTCTCTATTATGCCTCTCGTTTTGTTGACAGCCGACTAATGTTTAGACGCAACATTGTTTTGTTGCTGTTGAAATAAGTTAGAGAACATTAAAACATTTAAAAGACAGAGAAAGAGAAAAACGGAAAAGGAGAGTAAATATAAAACATGGTAGACAGTATTTGGTTAAACTATCCGGACAAAATGCCAATGCCACGCGAATGGTTTTTTTTAAATTTTATATTTCCGGTTTCAAGACCTACATATAACCTAGTCTGGCTTCACTATCATTAATCACTATCATTAAAACAAATAAAAATTTTTCTTTAAAGATTTAGTGGAATGCGATAGAGAAATCTAAAATGTGTCATTGGCATTTTGTCGTTTCCTTTGTTTAAGCTAATTCTCTCTCTGGCCATAACTAATATTCTCTATTAAAACAACTGCTAGTTATTATATTTCCATTGTAAATATTATTTTATGTCCCAAACGCGTACTTCTTAAAAAAATTTTTTCAAAAAAAATTTTGCTAAACATCTTTTCTTCGTTTTACTTCTCTCACTCATCAAAAAATTCTCAGGGCCAAGTAATTCCCCTCTAAACATCTGCACGCACTCAAAGACACACGTTCGCTTCTCAACATCTTCCTCTTGTAAATATATTTATATTTTAGATGCGACATCACGGCCCAGGGTGGTCTCTTTTCCTTTTTCTTTGAAATAAACCTTAACCACTTTTTAAGGTTTACTTACAAGTGCCAGCCATTTTTTCTAAAAAAATTTTTTTTTTAAATTTTTGTTCAAAAATCGAATTTTTTTTCTATTCAAAAAAATTTTTTCTATTGTTCATTAGTAGTTTTGCCTTGTTTAATTTGTTTTAAACCCTCATTAATTTTCAAGTAAAAAATACGAAACGCCGGGCACAGGACGGAAAACCTGATCCGTACCCTTTTATTACCTTATACCGTATTATCTCTATTACTTTTACCCTCTATATTAATTACCCCTTCCCTAATATTTACCCTCCAACTAGAGTTTGAAAAAATAATTACCCAGGGTATTACGGCAAATAAGCTTCCGTAAAAATCATGACATCCAGGCCCTTTGGTTTTAGAACGATTTTTGCTATTTTATGGCCAGACATTTATTTAAACTATATTTAAATTAAAAAATTAACTATTAAGTATGGCCACACACAAAATTTGTTTGTATTTTATTGTCTACTAACTTTTTCATTTTTTAAATGTTTATTCAAACTGGTTGTCATGAGGAAAAACTATTAAGTATCAGTGTGAGTTATTTAAATAATTATTTTATTTCCTTCTTTTTTAAAATTTCAAAGTATCTTTTAATTATTACTTGAGAATTAAAAAAATATTTTTCTCTTTTTAACGTGACTTATTTAATATTTATTTAATGCGCGAACGTTTCTTTTAGATTACCTATATTTTTATTATCTCCTCAAATTATTTTAAGGGCCCATATTAAAGCTGTTCAAGACAAAAAATCGAACGGTTCCACGATTCTGGTTCCGGACGGTTCCAAAATTGTTCTCCCAGTTCCCGGAACCGGGAGAACAATTTTCAAGACTCCTATTCTTGAACCGACTCAAGATTCTATTCTTCTCAATCTTTGTTTTGTGGTAGTCTTATTCTTGGAAAACTTTCGTTCCTGGGGCCTATTTCAGTTGTGTCATATCGGAACTTAGAGTAAGAAATCTGAAGATACTCTCACACAACACACCTCAAATTTGTGTCTCTAAATCCCGATATTTCACGTCATATCAGAAATATGACAAAATTGAAGGCTCCTGAACAGTCTTGGCCCTTATTTAAAAAAATTCCTTATGACTTTTTTCGCCTATAATTATATAAATATTTTATAAAATACCCCTTTTTATTCGAAAAACCTCTCTAATTACCATTATTTTTATTTTTACTTAGGAAATGTCTTACAGTAATTTTATCAATAAATTTCTATTTTTAGATATTTTAGCTAAACAATAAATTCTTTTAATATTTTTCTATTTTTTGCAACATAAATAAAATAAAATTATTTTTTAATACGCTCCATTCACCCAATTATTCTTATTTTCTTAAATATAATATATGACATCTAGACATATCCTACTAATTTGTTCGATGGTCTCTTAATATTTTTTACATTTATTTTGGCCTCCTTTCCTTCCATAATCATCGTTCTTTTTTTGTTATTAATGGGTGGCTAGAAAATTAAATAAATAGTGAGGAGATGGAACGTTAAGGCGCAGAACCATTGAGACGCGAAGGCTTATAAAATTATCAAAAGAGCAGCTAGAGTAGTGAAATTTTGCATAGTTATCCTTAATGAGTCTACCTAACCCCTTTAAAAATTTCAGAATTTCTGATTATTATTTCGAATATTCTGGTTGAAAATGTCGAATTTCTAGTAAAATAACAGCTATTTTTGTACTTTTTTGACCATAACTTGGGAAATACAAAACCAAAAATTCTGAAATTTTTATAGTTATTAGATAACACATTTAAGAATGCCTAGACAAAATTTCAAGGTTCTACATTCTCATAATGAGGAATTTTTACAAATCCGCGCCCCAAAGTTCTTGCGCCCAAACAACCACAACTTTAAAGAGAGGAAGCTCATTTTCATACCCTTATTCCTCCATTTTAGCTATCCATCTTCCTTTTTTCGACTGTTGCTGATTTTTACTGATTTCACGCCCTTTCCACTAAATATAAACTCTGTTTGGTTGGTGTTCCTTTTTCCTTCCAATTTTCTTCCCTCCTTGCACTACCTTCCGCCATCAACCACTTCCGACATAATTTTTACCTCTTTTTCATTTCATTATCTACAAATATGATCATTTTTAATCAATCTGTCTATAATTGAGTTGTGGAAAAATTAGCGCCAGCTATATAAAATTGACACACATTAATAATTTTTTGAAAAGAGTTGCTGTTTGGTCAGCAATTTTTTTATTGAATTATAAAGTAATTTATTTAATGGGTTAAAATTATGAAAAGGAGTATTTGAAGATTTAAAATGACGATGTTTTAGATTTTGAACGAAGATGTCTAGGATAGATTACTGTATTTCCTTTAATAATTATCCTTTAATAATTACCCTGGGTCAAACTCTTGCTGGAGGGGGTAATTAATAGAGAGGATAATTAATCTAGAAACTTAGGGGTCAGTTTAACCTGGAGGTTTGGTTTAGAATATGTGTCCCATGAAGATGTATATTGAATTTTCTTGTTTTAAGTGTTTGATGAGGATTCTTTATCATTTTTCCGGTTCAGTACCTATGGCATATCCTATTGCATGTCTTTATGGTTCATGAATGTCACAGACCATAGTTAACTTTGGCTTAGATAACTTCAAGGTTTTTCCTCAGAACTTTATTATTTTTTACCTTCTATATAGTATACCCTCTTCATTGTCTACCCTCTATGTTATAGACTACTTTATAAGAGACGAATTATTTAAGCTACTTGTAGAAAAATAAGAACATTTATTTTAAAAATATTTTCGTTTTATTTTTGGATTCACTAAAATAAAAATAAATAAATGAAGGGAGAAGGTTGCGCTGTAAAAGGTTCTACAATTTTTATTTAAAAAGACTCCAGATTTTTTTTCTTAATTTTTTTTAAATTTTTTATTTTGTGTTAATTTGCGTGTTTTAGTTGTTTTTCTGCTTTTATTTGGCCTTTAAATTAAATTTAAATAATTTTCCTTATTTAGCCTCAGTCTTTATTTTATTTATTTTCTTGGCTAAACTTTAATTTTAAAAATATAAATTAGTTATAGAGAAAATAAAAAATATATAAAAATACGTCAAATTTTAAAGAATTATTTTTAAAAAAATTTAAAAAAGGTTTGGTTTAAAAATAAAGCAAAGTTTTTTAATTAAAATGAACCAAAAATGATAAATGTCTGAAAAAAGGATTAAGAGATTATTTAATAAAAAGAAACTTTTTTAATAAAATATATTTTTTAATATTACTATTAATATAAGAGAATATTCATACCTAATTAAAAATCAGAATTAAGCATCTGAATTTAATTTCAGAATAGAAACAATATTTTTCTGATCATATTTACAGAAAGTTTTTTAAAGGAGGTCGGAAAATTAATTAATTAATTTTAATCCATTTTTAATTTTTTTCTCCCTCCGGGGGGGGGGGTAATTATTTGAGAATATTTTAGATAGGGTTAGAAATTAGAAATTTTTGATGGGTTAGAAAAATGAGGGTTAGAAATTTTTTGGGGGGGGGGGGGGGTAATTATTTTTTCAACCTATTGCTGGAGGGGGTAATTATTTGAGAAATACGGTAAGTTGCTAACTAAATAACCTAAATAAATTTTGTTTTAATTTCTGATTTTAGCTTGATAATTCTTCATTTTTAATTTTTTGATTTATTTCATAATTATTTTAAAATTATTAAATTTTTTTATTTCTTCTAATTAATTCCAGAATTTTTATTTTTAAATTAATTAATTTGCCCTATATATTTTTTAAAGTTTTTTTAAATAAAATTAAATATAAAACGACAACAAAAAGTGCATTAGTACTTTTTAGACTTTAATATTTTATATTTTTAATTTCATTATTAAAAATTACCATTCACTACCAGCCTTGCACCTTTTTCCACATTTTTTTTTCATTATATTACTTTCTGGCCCAGATTTTTTAAAATTAGATTGGAGTGCTTTTTGGTTTAAAAAAGTTATTTGGTAGGGGGATGCACTTCTACACAAAAAATATAATTTTGCAAATTGCCAAAGTCTGACCGAGATTTTTAGAAAAAAAACTTTTTTTTTTTGTTTCTACGCTTTGTACTTTATTTTTAATTTAACGAGAAACTCTTTCAGCAAAATTGAAGCTATTTAAATAATTTTTAGTAAAAAAAGTAGGTGAATGTACTACTTAAATATTTTTTTTTTATTTTTTTAATAAAATATAGTCATCATTAAAAATTCTATTAAAAAATATAAAAAATTATTCAACACACTTTTCTGTTATTTAAATATTTTTACTTGTTAATATTAGCTTTGCGACTTTTAGAAAAAGACAATATGAAATTGAGAGAGACATTTCTGTTAAGTTTATTTAATTTAGAGAAAATCTCTCATTTTTCTATTGTCTTTTCCTTTTCCAACTTTTTTTGTGAATTTTACCGAAAAGACGATTCACTGAAAAATAATTTTTAGATTAGTTTTTCCCCGGGGAAAATCCCTGAGGAAATTTTTCTTTTATTTATTATTCTATAATATACTAGCTATACCCTAAATTCCATTTTTTCTTTGACAAATGAGTTGAGAGATTTTTATTTTTTATTTTTAAGATTTTTGTCCGTCTTTGTTTCAGTGCCGTGCTTCCTGATTTCCCTATAGTCATAAGATTCCGGATGCAGAAAAGAATATATTAAATTTCCATAGCCTTCCGGAGAGTATTTAAAAATACAAAAAAATCTCCATCCACTTGAAGACAATTTAAAAAAATTTTTGGGAACAAAGAACGGTTAAAAATTCAATAAAAGGGTGTTTTTTTTCTTAAAAAATATTTTTTATCATTTAAAAAGTCGCTGCGCATTCCACGTTTTTTTCATTTTATTTTAATTCACACATTTAATATTTTCCCCTTTTTATTTATTTTTATTTCCTTCGGGCGTGCCTGTCTCCGCCGTTCGCCCTAACGATCCCCGAGAGTTGCGGAAAGAAAAATTGGAAGAATTATTTTATAGAAAAGGAGGAAAAATAAATTTTTTTTTCTGTTTTTTGTTTATCATAACAAAAATATTAAAATATTTATTAAGCTATTTGTTGTCATGATAATTAACCAAAAAGACAATTCACCGAAATTATTAAAATTAATTGTTTTTTAGCAAATTTATTCTGATTTAATTAATTTAAATTTATTTTAAAATTTTCTTTTATTTTTAATTTCATTTTAATCCAAATACCTTGAGGGAATTTGATTTATTAAAAATAACAAACACAAAATATTAATTTCGGTTAATTGTCTATTTGGTGAAATTCAGAAAAATGAATTAAACTTAACTAATTTACTTTCTGTTTTAATTTTGAAAATTCCGATTTTTGCAAAAAATTCTGAAATTTTTACTCCTTTTAAAAATATTTTTTTATTATTTTTTAAAATTTATTAAATATATTATAATTAATTGTTCGCGAAAATTAATATAAATATTATTTTCTCATTAATTTTTAATTATTTATTGTCAAAACTAATTTAAATCAAATATTTCTTCGCTCATTTAATTTTATTAAAATTATTTATTAAGGCTATTTATTAGAAATTAAAAAAGCAACTTTTTCATAATTTCTTTTACCTATTGGGGAATTTTCTTAAAATTATTTATTTTTATTTTTAAATATTTAATTTTAATTTAAAAATTTTTTTTTATTTTTCTTTAAAATTTATTTACGTAATTTATTTATTTATTAAATTAATTTATTAAAAATTAATAATTTAATTTAATTAATTAAATTACTTTAATTAATTAAATTTAATAATTAAACTAATAATTTAAATTAATTATTAAATTAATTAATTAATATTTAATTATTTAATTTTTAATTAAAAAAAAATATTTTTTTTTTCTTTAAATATTATTTACGTAAATGTTGCATTTAAGTGCATATTATTTATTTTTATGTGTGTGTGGTATTTACATTTAATAAATATTATTTGTCAATACTTTTTTGTCTGGTCAAAAATTAAAATTTCTTAAAAATTGTTTATTTAAAAAATAAATATTTTTAAATATAAATAAAATTAAAAATCAACTCTTTTATTTATTTTATTATTTAATTTTTTGTTTTTAACCTTTTTTCCATTTTCTTATTCTAACAGCACCAAAAAAATTTTTTTTTAATTTTTTAAAAATTTTTAAAAATTATTTTTCACACTAAAAAAATAATTAAATTATCAATCTTTCTCTCTCTAAAAATGCAATTTTTAGAGTATAACAAATGGATATCTCTATTTTTATAATTTTTTTTTATTTTTTGTGTGTTTTGTTGTTGCTATAAATATATCCAATTGTTTTTT
>ABLG01000101.1:0-60141 GCA_000172435.1 Meloidogyne hapla | reverse complement strand
TTATAATGCTAACCAAAAAGTCGCCAAATATTGTCTGGAATATAGAGTGATTATTACTTATAGTTCTTTCCGCTTATAATACTTTCTTATTATTTTTTTTTGTATTATTTAAAAAACTCCAAATGAATTTTTCCGAAATTAAAAAGAACAGAATTTTCGATTAAGCATTACAAAATTTCCCTCTTACCATAATTTTATCTGTATCATATGTTTGTTCATTTCCAAGCCAATAATAATTGAACAGACCCGAAATGCAACCAGCAAGGGCACCCTTCTTCCCTTCATTTCTGTTTATTTTACGTGCCAGTTGGTCTTTATTTAGAAAAGAATCCTTAAATTTTTCAGTATGGAGAAGTGCCTGGAGTGGCGCTATAGCGAAGCACCGATTGATTCCATTTTTCATACCAATAAGACTATTATTCTTAAATTAAAGTAAACATATAAAGATAAAATTTACAAAGGCTTACTAAAAGAGGCATAACACATTCAGTGCTTCTTCCTAAATCTTCTACCATATGATTATAATATTCCAAGAAATGTCTACCATGATCATGAGCAATTTTTAATAATTAGAAGAATTAGAATAATAATAATAGTTGGAAAAATCGAAATTTAAAAATTTATCCTTAAAATATCATATTGATCAATCAAGCTTAATAGATTACACTTGCATAAATGGGCCATATTTAAATCATTATTGCAGATTATGTCCTATGATGAAAAAGTAACGTAATTTCATAAAAAATTAAATTAAACTTACAATTATGGCATACAAAGAATAATTCGTATTATCTATGTCATCAGAGGATGGATGAACGAAGCGGCGCATATTCAAAGTTTAGGGGAAGTTGATGAATCTATCATCACAAACATACTTTTCATATCTCCATGGGTGAACAATAAGTACGTCGGTAAGCCTCCATATGTATAGCATTTTTGTAGCAAGCTTCTTACAAGTTTCACATTTATTAGGCTAAATATGAAAAGGATAAATAAAAATGTGATATTTTATTCCTATAACTTACAGGATAATTGTCGAATGCCTTTTCAAAAAAGAAACTAGATCTAATTCGGACGTTGGAAATGGCATTGACAAAGTGATTGTAAGCTGCAAAGAAAAATGAAAATAAATTAAGTGATAAATATTAAGAACTCATACAAGATTATCAACTCTAAAACCCAAAATCACCTCATAATTTAGCAAAAAGCTATTTTTACAAACAAAAAGCTATTTTTATTAAGAAAAATAAGGAATTAAGTCAAAATTAATAATAAATGTTGAAACCAACCATGTGACTAAATTCAAACATCTCGGCTTCACACCCTTCATTGTAGCATTTACTTCGTATGCAAAATTCAGTCCTAAACATATCGTTTACAAATGATCTCATTTTGTATTGTTCAATTTCTTTATATTCATTTGCTGCTTTCTGCACATATTCTGCTGCTGTCCTCTTAATGCCGTCCTCTACATCCTTTTTTTATACTCTTTCAAATCAAAAACAGCAGGCTTTTCCTACTCGGAAACAATACCTTAAGAATAAGCAGTTTGACATTATAGCGTGAAATTAAAATAGTGAATTAATTTCATTTCACTATTGATTAATTTCATTTATACAGGAT
The DNA here is from genome assembly GCA_000172435.1 of Meloidogyne hapla. NCBI lineage: Eukaryota > Metazoa > Nematoda > Chromadorea > Rhabditida > Meloidogynidae > Meloidogyne > Meloidogyne hapla. The sequence goes on along the minus strand of ABLG01000101.1, from coordinate 58,518 downwards.
TTGCCTATTTTTGGATATTATTTCTTTTATTTCCTTCATTTTTATGGAGCCACGCCTCATATTTTGTTTTGGAAAGGGCCACCCTCAAACGCTTGATCCATCTGAAATGTCTCGCCGCAGGAAAATTTTATTTTTTACCAAAATCGGTAATTTTTTAAAATAGATATATTGTCATCGAAGAGCAAAAAATCGAAAGGATGAAGCGGAAGAAAAACCCGTTACTCGTACATATTCATATCAGATGAAAAATGAAAAGAAATAAAAAACACACCTCGTTTGTTTCCCCAGAGGTTTTTTAAGATGTCCTCAATAAAATTGAAGGTTGACGCAAAACACTGACCATTATAATGCTAACCAAAAAGTCGCCAAATATTGTCTGGAATATAGAGTGATTATTACTTATAGTTCTTTCCGCTTATAATACTTTCTTATTATTTTTTTTTGTATTATTTAAAAAACTCCAAATGAATTTTTCCGAAATTAAAAAGAACAGAATTTTCGATTAAGCATTACAAAATTTCCCTCTTACCATAATTTTATCTGTATCATATGTTTGTTCATTTCCAAGCCAATAATAATTGAACAGACCCGAAATGCAACCAGCAAGGGCACCCTTCTTCCCTTCATTTCTGTTTATTTTACGTGCCAGTTGGTCTTTATTTAGAAAAGAATCCTTAAATTTTTCAGTATGGAGAAGTGCCTGGAGTGGCGCTATAGCGAAGCACCGATTGATTCCATTTTTCATACCAATAAGACTATTATTCTTAAATTAAAGTAAACATATAAAGATAAAATTTACAAAGGCTTACTAAAAGAGGCATAACACATTCAGTGCTTCTTCCTAAATCTTCTACCATATGATTATAATATTCCAAGAAATGTCTACCATGATCATGAGCAATTTTTAATAATTAGAAGAATTAGAATAATAATAATAGTTGGAAAAATCGAAATTTAAAAATTTATCCTTAAAATATCATATTGATCAATCAAGCTTAATAGATTACACTTGCATAAATGGGCCATATTTAAATCATTATTTCAATCTATCTCTGGAGGAGGTAATTAATAGAGGGAGAGTAATTAATCGAATAAATACGGTATTTAAGATAAATATTTTAGAGGAATAAAATAAAACAGCACATAACGATAATACGGATATAAAAAGAAATCTTATCATTCTTTCCGAAAATCTTAAATTTGAATTCGCCATAGGCAGACACTTTGGGACGGACATTTCCGGATAGCCTGTGGTCCTTTGTTCCGATTTTAATAGGCCTTAGTTTTATCCTGAAATGTCCGTCCGGAAATGTCCGCATGCCGAATTCGCATGTTTATCAAAAAAAAAAGATATGTTTTTAAGAATTGTTGAAAAAAATAGAGTAAATTGAAATAAAGTAACAGGAAATTTAGATAATATTTAGATTTAATTAAGAAAAATGACTTATCCTACAGTAAGTTCGCCCGAATGAATTTATATAAATCAATAAAAATAATATTTAAATAATTTTAATAATGAAATTACTTATATAATACCTTATTTTAGAGAAAATATAGTAATTTAATTAAATATTTAATCACAAAGGGGGCACCACTATAAATATGCGCGAAGAAAATGTAATATTGGGCCCTTATTAAGATAAATCCACTATTATCTAATTTTGTAAAAGAAAAATTAAAAAATTCTAATTGAATATACCTAATATAATTAATCATAGAATAAAAGAAAATTTATTTAAAAAGTATAAATTATTTAAATTAGACAAGTATAAAATATGAAATTAAAAATATAAACATTAAAAAAGATTTGGTTAATTTATCTCCAAATTATAGGACAAACAAATAATTGTAAAATTAAAAAAAAAGTATGGGTAAGAAAGGCAAAATAAAAAAAGAGTAAATAAAGAGGCAAAATAAAATGAAAAAGGGTTGGGCAAAAGTGATGTCCTTTTGATTTACACTATTTCATTTATAGAAGTTTTTAATCCTTTATTGCCGTTTGTTTACATATATGTGTATTTAACCTTTGATGACCTAGTAAATTTATACATAGATGAACCAAAAATGTATTTGGAGAAAGATTTTGAAAGAAAATATTTTTATACCGGAGTTAGATCTGGTTCGATTTTTTCGGTTTTTAATCGAAAAAATTTTTAAACAAATTTAGTAAAATTTTAAGTTTTGCTTTTTTATAATTTTTAACTTTTTTTTTATTCTTTTATTTTTCTTTCATTTTACAGTACTTTACATATTTACTTTTACAGTACACTAAACTCATTTCTCATCATGTCAAAGCAAAAAAAAAACTTTTGATTTTGTATTTTACTAATTTTTATTTTAGCTTACGATTAGTTTTATATTTTCTCATTTCTATAAATTCTGACAGTCATGAAGGTATACTGTATATGAGGATGTTAATATGGGTACCTTTCATGGAAAAATATAGGCGGAGTTTAATAATCTAATCCAGAATTCCCATTATTTTTAAAATTAGTTTCCAAAACTACAAATTAGAAAAAAAAATTTTTTTAAACAAATTTATTAAAACAAATTTAAAATTTTAATGTTTTGCTCTTTTCTGATTTTTAACTTTTCCTTTCATTATTTTTTTATTATTTTTCTTTCCTTTTATAGTATTTTTATTTCCTTTCTTCCTTTTAATTCCTCTCATTTTATTTTCTCCAAATTTAAATAAATCTTCATTTTCATTTTTCTTTTCTTTTAATTCTTCTCTTTTTTTCTTCAATATTTTATAATTAATTGAAGGATTTTTTGCTGGTTTGCCACCCAATTTTTGAATTAGACGTTGCTGTGCAGTTAATTTTTCGTTACGATCAGCAACGTTGGAAGCAACAAAACGTTCAATCTTTTTAAAGAAAAATTTTTAAGTTGATTTATTAAATCTTTTTTGATTTTAGGCAAATAAAAGGATGAAATATACAAAATCCAATGGAATAGAAAATACCAAGTTTATATGAATTTTTGGATATCTACGCATTTTCGGGGATTTATCAGGGTATTCTTGAATAATTTTTTTCTTCTCTTGAATTAGCGACTTTTTATAAATTATTCAAGAATGCCCGAAAAAAAACCACGAACATGCATAAAATATCCAAAAATTCGTATAAACCCGGTATTTTTTATTCCCTGTGAATTTTTAATTCTAATTTAAGATTAATATTTTAAAATAATTAAAAACCTCAAAAGTAACACGTTTTGGATTGATTGAATCGTCAGAATTTTTAATTTTCTTCAAAATTCCTGTTGACTTCTTCGCTTGAATTAGCGACTTATTCTCTTCTTTGTTGTCAGCAATATCTTTTACAATTATCTCATCGTCACTTTCAATTCTAAGAATATTATAAATATTTAAAAAAAAAGTTTGATGGAAGCCTTCTCTTAAAGGTTAAGGTAATGAGAGGATCGAAAATTAGGCAGTGCCAGAATACCAATATTATCTCTTCCTAGACAAATAGGGACATCAGCAAGCTTGTTATCCCATAAATTCTCATAATCTATTTAGTTATCCCAAATCGAACCAACATAAAAAGTCAGGCTTTTACAGAGAGCCAGAAGGACAAAGCAAAATTTTAAAAGTTAAACCTTAACGGCAAAAGACCATCCACAACATCTTTTGTTTGAAAATTAAATGAATGAGACATTTCATCCTCCTCTTCCTCTTCTTCCACATTATCTTCATAATCATCCCTCAATTCTTCTTTATAATTTCCTCCAATTTTTGTCACATCAGCAATAAATTGTCTCATTAAAGTATCGAATGGTTGTGTTGGTCCAGCATTAAAAAATAATTCATCATCTGGTACACAACCCCAATCATCTTCTGGACAGTTTATATTCATTTTCTGAAGATTTTAAAAATTTCTAGAAAAATTATGAAAATTAAAAAAAAATTTTAATATTTTAAAAGTATAAAAAGTTGAAATTTTGACTGATATTAATTTATTAAAATTTTTTTTATTTAATTACATATTTTCTTTAAAATGTATATAAAGTTGTAAATACAAATGTTAAAAAAATTAAAATATGAAAAAATATTAAATTTCTGTTTTGGATGGAGCTAGAAAATATTTTTTGAGAGTTCTAAATTAAAACAGAAATTTAATAAAAATAAAACAAAAACATCACCAATAAGCTTTTTCTTTAAAAACAATCCCAAAACTAGATTTTTAAAATATTTATAAGAAATAGGCATAACCAAAAGGAAAGGAAAGCTTTTTGAGTTTTTTTAAAAAAATAGTAAAAAAAAATTTTTTTTCAGGAAAAAATCATCTTGCCTTCCCCAAAGTCTGGTTATGCCTAAAAGAGATTTTATATACATAATATAATTAAATAAATATGGGATTCTTCTGAGAAAAATAAAGTAAATAAAGAAAATTGACTTTGTATTTAATTAATTTTTTAAACTCTAGGTACTCCCTCAGAAAAATTATTTGTCAAATCCTTTGAAGAATAATAAGTAACATAAAGTTGTGTTGCAAATATAACTCCATCATCGCGTGCCAAAAGTAAAGGAAATTCAAATAAAAAATCATTTTGACATTCTCCATTAATTCTTTGAATGGCAGAGGTTGAGGAAGGTGAAGAGACGTCTTGACCTTCTAAAGAAGTTGGCAGAGATTGTTGTCTAACACCAATAACAAAATCAACACCCTCTTCTCTATTTAATGCCAATAATGAGGGAAGTGCAAAACGAATTAATTCTTTATTGCTAAAATTAAAAAAAATAAATTATTGATTGACAGGATTGGAATAGTTTGGGGATGAAAATTTTTTTAACATAAATTTCGAAAAATATTTTTGCCAAAATTTTGAAATTCTTAGAATTAAATATAACGAAAAAAGATATTCTTCAGTATAAGCTCTGACGTTTTTGAGAATGAAAATCATTTTTGCCCAGAAAAGCTAAAACCGAGAGAAAGAGATTCCAGTATTTTTCTCCTGTCTAATGGCTTGGTAAAAGACTCCATTCAAAGTTAAAAATTAATTCTAGAATCCAGGCCCAAAATTTAGAAACCTCAATCTTTGTCCCAAGCCAAACCCTCAAAAAATTAGAAATAAAAATTTACACTAAAAATGTCTGCACAGGAGTAGAACCAATCCAAACTTGAAGATTAGGGTAGAAATTCTGTCCCAACAATTCAACATAAGCAATTGAAGGGACTGTATCACTTGCATGCATTTCAAGAAAATTGACTATTGGAACGGGTGAAATCTTTAAAAAAATTAAATTTATCGTTTCTTAAAAATTTATAAAAAAAACCTCTGTCGGTGTAGGACCTAATGCTTCATAGAATCTATAATGCATTGTATCTGTTGATATAATAGTCCATTGAGCACCGTCTTTGAAAACTACCCGGCCGTCTTTTTCAATACTTAAAGCCTTAAAAAATAAAAAAATTTTAGAAAATTTTAAAAAAATTTTAAAATTTTCAGAAAATTTCAAAAAAAAAAATTTTTTTTTACATCCTGTTGAAATATCTGATCATTTGTAAAGCACATAAACAGTTTTTCGTTGCTCAACATTTGAAAGGCACATTTATGTAATTGACTAACTTGTTCATTTGCACTTTCTCTTTCACTTACCAAATCTTGTTTGTCTACTTTACAGATTTTCTTAAAATGAAAAAATAATTAAAAAATTTTTTAAAAATCATTTCACATTAAGGGAGAATTATCCAAATTTCCTGAATTTTCACAAAAAAATTTTTAAAAATTTGGTATCCTCTTAAATTTGACTCTTAAACTTCTTTTTAGACTCCTACTAGTCTATATAACTCTCCGTTTCTATTTTATAAAAAAAAAAAAGAATAAAAAATCTTTTATAAACCATCATTGGAAGTGCTAAACCAGTCACACTATCCACCAATTTAACAATCGAACCATAATTAATAAATCCATCCTTTACTGCAAAATCATCAGAATAAGGGTCAAAATGTTCATCTTCAGGCAAATCAACTTTAAAAATTTTTTAAATAATTTTATTTTTAAAATTTAAAAAAACAAACTCAAATGAATTGTAAAAGAACCCCAAAATTTTGAATGGGCAACAAATTTTCCATCTTTAACAAATAAATAGCGTGTATTTGTTGTTTGGGAACGAACACGACTGAACAATGCAATCTTAAAATTAAAAAAAAAATTTTTTTAGAAAATTTAAAGATAATAACTTAATATTTGAACCTTAAGAAGATTTTTAAATAATTTCAGGATTTTTAATAATAAATTTTTTTAAATTAGTATCTTGTAAATTTTGACTTTCGGGACTAGAATCAAAATATCTAATAATTTAAAAATATTTTAGGAAGTATTAATGTTACAGATAACTCGTTAAATCTTATTACTCTATTAGATATTACTCTATTAGAGATCGGAAACTTGATGTCTGGGTCAGATTTTGGTTTAAATTTAAAAAAACAATCCAGGGCTGCCCTGAATCAACCCAGCAATACAACCCAGCAGAGTCAACCCAACAAATAACCAAGATTCTGGCCCAGACCCATTCCAATCTCTCTTTTTTGGAGATTGGTAGATTTTTAGTTGGAAGTCTTCGTGTACCACCTAGGGTTGTACCCCGTCCCCGAAAGTCGGAGAATTTGTGACTTTTTTTGAAAATTCCCCGTCCCCGTCCCCCCCCCCCCGTGGCAAAAATTTCCCGAACTCTCCCCGTCTCTGTAAAAAGTTAATTTTTTTCAACTGAGGGTCTATAATTTTGAAAAATTTTCGCCTGCGGCTCTGAAAATGTGAATTTTTAGCGCCTACGGCGCATATAACGTTCAAAATTTTCGCCTGCGGCGCTAAAAGTGCGAAAATTTTTTTGATATTCCCCGAAATTTCCCCGTAAAAATGCTTTTCCCCGTCCCCGTTAGATTTTCCCCGTCCCCGTCCCCCCCCCCGTGGCGCTGTCTCCCCGAAAAGTGCTCCCCGTAGCCCTCCTCGCCGTCGGGGAACAACCCTAGTACCACTCTTTAATTATTCAAATTCACAAACCTCAGTTCCACTAGCAATATTAATTCCTTGATTTTTAATATCTGATTGTTTTGAACTATTATGAGAATTAGCAGAGAGTGCAATGTTTTTCTTCTTTGAAGGTTTCGAAATTACTTTAATTCTTTTAGACTCAAATTTTCCAAGTAATTGACCAGATTTGTAAAAACAATGAACAGATAGAGTAAAATACTTTCGACGATTATTGTCATTCTCGCTGATATGTAACGCTTTTATGGCACACTTAAAAAATCGAAATTATGAAAAATATTTTTGAAAAATCTCGGTTGTCCGCAAGTATATTTTCACAACATTTGCGGAGAATTCATAAAAATAATTGACTAAATGCACCTAACATGTGAGCTAGTAGTAAAAAGTTAATAATTAGTTGATAATTTCAAAGAAATATTTTCTCGATATTCTCTCGCCTCATTTGAACATGAAAGCCTAATGAAAACCCCGAAAAAAGTATTTAAACATTGAACAATAAAATTAATAACCCTGCCAGAAGAATCCTTTTGCCATTCAAGTGCATGCCGGTCTTGATCTTTGGCTCCAACAATTCCAATAAATGCTCTAGGCTCTTCATAGTCATAATCTGTATTATTTGTTGACGTTTCATCATTTGACCATGCAAAATTGTTATTAAAACCAGTAATGTTGTGAGATACACCCGGAGCATTTTGAGCAATTAAACCTCGCACTTTCCAGCCTTTTCCACGTAAATAGACCATTGGGGGAGGACAAAAGAACCTAAAAAAATTTATATAAAACTAATGATAAAAATCTGTCGAGAATAAAGTTTTGCAATACATGAAGCTGACGTATTTATAGGGAGAATAAGTCATTTAGCCCCACAAATTCTTAAAACGATAAGGAAAAGTCAACTCGCTCAAATTTTATAGTCACAAGAAAACTATTTAAAGAAAAAGTCATGTCCAGCCTCTTCAGAGGCGTCCGGGGATTTGCAAGGGACGATAAAAATATAAAATTCATGCGAAGAATTATTTCTGAGGGCTGGGGCAACTAATAGAAAACCCACTACAACCCAAACCTTAGAAAAGAAAATAAACCTTTTTTCAGCTCCATACGATTTTTGTGCCACTTTAGCATGATAAATCATAACAACACAATCCAAGTTTTCTTTGTTCCGTAAATATTCTCGAACAACCTCTGACGTCAATTTTTCATCTGGTGTCACAGTTTGATTTAAACGAAGTGTTTGTGGTAAAAGTTGTTGGTGTTGATAATAATTTTGTTGTTGAATTTGTTGATTTTGATTATATAAATTAGAACAAGAAGCGCCTTCAACAAAATTGACATTTTGAGCCATTAAATATTTCTTTAAAAAACAGTTTAAAAATGAAATAATAGAATAAAAATAACCTGATCTTCATCCGTTCGCATGACTCAATAGCTCCTGAAAAAATGTAGAATTTATTAAATGACAGAAAACAAAAGAAAATTAATAAAAAGAAGACAAATTTATAATATATATTATTTTAGATTAATTTAGTTATTGTTGTAGGATCCTTCTGCTAGGAGAGGAAAGCGTTTGCAGTTTGCGGACAATATAAATAATATGGATATGGGCACAGACTCAAATGGTAAGATATTGTCAAAAATACATTCTTACTCGTTAGTCAAAAATTACTAAAAATAAAAAAATTTTCGAACCCTCACAAGTGAGTAAACTGAGCCCTCCATCCGTGGCTATACAACTGCTAGGGAGGACATAGCTGGAAAACAATAATCCACGCTCTAATGCTCGCATCTAGGTGGAATAATCCAACACTAGTCACTAAAGTGTAAGCGAGTATGCCCAGAGGTCACAGTCGGCAATCAAATATTGACTTCCCCCTCCTAGCAGGATACGGCGGCCAGTTAATTCGATGAATGGTCAAAATTCACACTAGATTATATAATAGGCGATTATTTTATTTCATATAAGTTATGGGGTGTAGGCGATGAGTGAGTAAACAGTTATGTACGCAGAAACTTCTTTTTCTTATTCTGCCTTACATTCTCCGCCTTGTGTCTAACCAAAATCCAGAAAATAGGTAATTTTAAGAAGGCAGATAATTCGAGTATTATTTTGGTAAAGTTTTAATGAGTGGAATTTAAAAATCTGTGGCACATTATAAATCCAAAATTTTCGCCTACGGCGCTAAAAATCCTCGTCACTTTTTGAGGAAAAAGCTAAACTCGTTTCACGTAAAGATTTTGTTCCACTTATACATATGTATGTATTTAAAAATAAGATTTTTTTCTACATACTACGTATAAAATTAAGTTTTGATTTTTAATGTATTTATTTCGTATCTTATTTTGGTTTTTCATATTTTTTCAAATCTTTTTTAATCTTTTCATTATATGTACCTATTCAAAAAATATCTTTGCCTAAATGAATTTTTTGCCTAAAAAAATTTTGCCTAAATAAACCTTAACACAAAAAGTAAAGGACTTTTCTTTGAGAAATTGTAGAGATGACTGAGAAAACTTCTTTTTTAGTGAAATATGGAAAGTTGGGAGGTATTGGTGGTGAGGTACTTATTTATATGCCTCATCGACATTTCCACCAATTATTAAGTTGAGTCAAATTTATTTTTATTCTATTTAATCTTCAAATTAGGGATCGGACGAAGAATTTTTCGAGTTCGATACAAGTTTTTTCGATAATTATCGAAAATCGGATTTTCGATATTATCGAAAAAAAATCGAGTGAGTTTCGATACGAGAATATCGTTATCTAAACTCGAAAAAACTATCGTATCGTCCGATCCCTACTTCATAAAAATATAATATAAATCTCTTTCTTTCATGTCTTTCACTAAATAAATTAATGGTTCAAACTATGTAAATTAAGTCCCCAAATCATGCATTAAAAAAAGAAAGGGAGTATGCAAAAAACGGTATTAAGATTTAAATCCTTTATAAATGTAAAAATATAGATCAAAAGGATTTTATTTTGTTTTAACCTTTTTCATTTTAATTTTACGATTTTTATTTTTTTGTCCAATAATTTGGAGATACATTTAAATTAACCAAACCTTTTTTCAATTTTTATATTTTCTAATCTAATATTTTTAACTTATTCAAATAATTTAACTTTTTAAATAAATTTTCTTTTATTCTATTAATAAATTTATTGAATTCAAATTATTGTTTTTAATGGAATTTTTTTTATCTTTTACAAATGTAAGATAATAGTGAATGTTTCTTGATAAAGGCCTAATATTACATTTTCCTCGCGCATATTTATAGTACCCCTTTGTGATTAAATATTTAATTAAATTACTGTATTTTCTCTAAAAAAGGTATTATAATTTCATTATTAAAATTATTTAAGTATTATTTTTATTAATTTATATAAATTTATTCGGACGACCTTACTATAGGATATTGTCATTTTTTTATTTAAAATCTAAATATTATCTAAATTTCCTATTACTTTATTTCAATTTACTCTAATTTTCCTTTTTTCAACAATAGTTAAAATCTTATCTTTTCCTTTGAGAAACATGATATTTAAAATTTCCGGATAAGAATGATAACATTTCTTTTATATCCGTTATTTTTTATATACTTTTTTTTCTATCATTCCAAAATATTTCATCTATAATACCGTATTTATTCGATTAATTACCCGCCGTCTATTAATTACCTCCTCCAGAGATAGATTGAAGTAATAATTTAAATATGCCCGTTTATTCAAGTGTAGTCGTAATTGTAAGCTTGATTGATCAATATGATATTTTTTTTTAAAATTTTTCATTTCGATTTTTCTAGATATTATTCTAATTTTTTAATTATTAAAAATGACACAAGATCCTGGTAAATATTTTGAAGATAGTTATTATGATATGATAGAAGGATTTGAAAGCCCAGGAAATTTAGTAAGATTTGTAAATGTTAATTTTTTATATTTTCTTTAATTTAAGAACCGTGGTCTTCTAGGAATGGTTAACGACATTAATAGGTGCTTTGCCATCTCACCACTCCAAATTCCTCTACACACCGACGAATTTAAGAATTTTTTTCTCGACTTTGATCGACTGAAAATTCAAATAAACCCGGAAAAGGGAGAAAAAGGAGCTGTTTCTGGCTGCATAGCAGGTCTTTTCAAACGCTACTGGTTTGGGAGTGATCGTAGCTATGATACTGAAAAAATTATGGTAAGAGGACAATTTTCTTATTTTTTAATCTAAAATTCTTTAAAACAAATTTCGGAAAAATTCATTTTTGAAGTTTTTTGGACAAAACTGTTTTCTAATTTTGACAAAAATTTTACTGTTTTGTCCCATAAAGAAAGTATCAATGCACAAATCTTAGTGCGATCAAGTTATTATGATATGATAGAAGGATTTGAAAGCCCAGGAAATTTAGTAAGATTTGTAAATGTTAATTTTTTATATTTTCTTTAATTTAAGAACCGTGGTCTTCTAGGAATGGTTAACGACATTAATAGGTGCTTTGCCATCTCACCACTCCAAATTCCTCTACACACCGACGAATTTAAGAATTTTTTTCTCGACTTTGATCGACTGAAAATTCAAATAAACCCGGAAAAGGGAGAAAAAGGAGCTGTTTCTGGCTGCATAGCAGGTCTTTTCAAACGCTACTGGTTTGGGAGTGATCGTAGCTATGATACTGAAAAAATTATGGTAAGAGGACAATTTTCTTATTTTTTAATCTAAAATTCTTTAAAACAAATTTCGGAAAAATTCATTTTTGAAGTTTTTTGGACAAAACTGTTTTCTAATTTTGACAAAAATTTTACTGTTTTGTCCCATAAAGAAAGTATCAATGCACAAATCTTAGTGCGATCAAAGAGCAAAATGGCTCATTTCGTCCCGCTTTTAAAAATTTGTAAAAAATCGATTTTTATTAAAAAACAAGAAATAAGAAAAAATATAACAATTAATTTTGAGCTAATCCGTTTTATTTCAGACAATAAAACCGATGCTATGGGTCTGCCTTTGATTTTATTGAGAAGCTTTTAATAGAACTTTCATTTGAGACAATCGAGGTACGTTTTAGTCTTTTTTATCTAAATATTTTAAATTATTATGTAATCTAGAAGATAGGGATTATCTTTAAATTGTTACAGAAGTATATTAGACTAAAAAATCCAAAATAGATTTATACATATTTAAATTTACAACACCAACTTATTTCGTTAGTTTATTTATTTTTCATTTTTAGCCTCATATATGTTGGCTTTGTGAGAAGTGCTGAACATATTGAACAACTTTGGAGCCTTCCTCCCATAATAATAGTACACCCATATCGATACCAGCATAAGTTTTAAGTCAAAATATTAATATATCTAAAATTATTTTAACAATAGTAAATTCCCGGGGGACCATCGTAACATCAACTTTCCAAGAACTCTAGATGTTCGTAATTTTGTGCGCCCAAAGTTCTAAAGACAAGGATTATACAACGTATTCCTTGTATGGCATAATTGTAAGTTTAATTTTCGCATAATGGAAGTATTGAAATTGCCTATATCCTTAGGACCATCGAGCTAATCAACACTTCATTGCAAAGATAAATGTTCGGAATGACCAATGGTTTGAGTTTAATGATGAGCGTGTAAGTGGGTTCAATCCGGATTTGTATATTAAGGTAAGAAAAAATATTTTTAATAACTAGTTTATGGTAAGAATTTTGGGAAATCTTTATTTTTAGAAGAAAGGGCTTGTAGGCATGAAGAATGTCAAAAACAGTTGCTATTCCAACGGCATAATGCAAATTTATGGAGTTTTATTATGGAGCTGATCTAAGCTTTAAAATTAATGAAGCAAGTAGAAACGAAGGAGCATTATCTGGAGTAATTTATTCAATCATTAATGCTTATTGGAAACAAATGGTTAGTACATTGAATACTGAAAAATTATGGTAAGAATTTTTCGTGTTTTCGTTTTCAATATATTTTAGAAATAATTTGGTGAATATATTGACCCAAAATTTGATGTTGAAAAACAAGCAAGTGCGTATAAGTTTCAAGACGCCCTTTTAAAATTACTATCTGAAGAAGTTAATGAGGTAATAAAGTTTTTTTGAAAATAAATAATTTTTGGGAAATCTTTCGTTTTTTTTGAAATACCTAAAGTAGAAATTTTAACAAAAATGTCTAAAGTAATTTTGAAATTTTTGTTGTCGTAATTCGTAAGTTTTCCTTTTAGTAAAACTCAAAACCGTAACTCATTATTTATTTAGTTAGATTTATCGACAATATCTTTGCCAATTTACTTCGAATTTAATTATATTTTTGATGATATTGTTTTGCGAGCTAATGAGTATAAGGAATGTAGAAAAACTTGTATGAAATCTACTCTAGAAAATATCTTTCGCATGGACGCGTGCTATACTTTTAAATGCCCGGATGAAGGCTGCAAATTCTCAAAGTTGCAGCCTTGTACACCCAAGTTCTAAAGACAAGGATTATGCAGCGTATTCCTTGTATGGCATAATTGTAAGTTTAATTTAATTTTTTATGAAATTGTTGTTTTTATCAATTATTTTATATAATTTATCCAAAATTATATTTGTAATGGTAATAGAATTTTATGGGTGATTTTGGGTTTTAGAGTTGATAATCTTGTATGAGCATAAGTTTTTAATATTTATCACTTAATTTATTTTCATTTTTCTTTGCAGCTTACAATCACTTTGTCAATGCCATTTCCAAAGTCCGAAGAATTAGATCTAGTTTCTTTGTTTGAAAATGCATTCGACAATTATCCTGTAAGTTATAGGAATAAAATATCCCATTTTTATTTATCCTTTTCATATTTAGCCTAATAAATGTGAAACTTGTAAGAAGCTTGCTACAAAAATGCTATACATATGGAGGCTTACCGACATACTTGTCCACCCAAGTTCGAAAAGTAGGTTATTGAATTCAAATTAGTAATATATTTATAATTAAACTTTTTAACAATAGTGGCTGCCCAGGTTACCATCATTTCGTCATCCCAGAACTTGAAAATGCGTCGTTTTGTGCATCCATTCTTTAACGACATGGATACACCACAATCAACGTATATTTGACACCTCGATGTATTTTATATTTTGCAAAGATCTTTTTCACTAATTCGTTTCGTAAAAGATAAATTTGTTCTTTTCATTTCATAAGACAAAGTTTTATTTTCGTCCAATAGAAAGAATTAATTGTAACTTGATTTGCAAATCAATACACATACTTTCTTACTCATTTTTGTGTACTTATACAAGAAAAAACTTGTGAGACGATTTTTATCACTAAACAATGATTTAATTTTTTTAGTTTATTCTTTAGATGTTACGTAACAAAATGCACTTATTTTATAATTCTCGATTGCGTGCCAGGAACCTTTTTGCGGTTAAGAATTTGTTCTCAACTACTATCTTGAGTAGAGCTCATCTTTCACAACAACCAATTGTAAAACCAAATATTATGGATTCTGGATATCGACTAACAACATTACCTTCTGGAATTCGTGTTGCTTCAGAGACTTTGAAAATGCCAACAGCAACGGTTTATTTATTTTAATTTTTTAGGATTTTTACAGAGATTTATTTCATCAAAAATTGAATTTTTGTTTGATGTCCCCAATCCCTTTCCAATCTTATTTTTGGCTCCGGTTGTACTATTCCCCCGTTTTTTTAAACCTGTACACCAGTTTATTTGTTCAATTTTCAGGTAGGAGTTTGGATAGATGCTGGTAGTCGTTACGAAGATGAAAACAACAACGGAGCTGCTCATTATCTTGAACATATGGCTTTTAAAGTAAACATTTTTAAACTTCTTTAATTCATGTATTTTTTAAATCAGGGAACAAAGAAAAGGACTCAACTTCAGCTAGAAATGGAAGTTGAAGATATGGGTGCACATTTAAATGCTTACACATCTAGAGTATTTTTCTTTTTAATTTTTAGAATTTTTCTTTCTTTTTTAGGAACAGACTGTTTATTATGCAAAATGTTTTTCTACTGACTTGGATAAATGTTTATTTTTATTTAATTTTTTCTTTTAATTTTTATTTATTTTTTAGCTGTTGAAATGCTTTCTGATATTTTATTACGCAGTGTTTATGACGAACATGCATTGTGGAGAGAGAAGAGTGTAATTCTTAGAGAGGCTGAAGAAATTGAACAAAATGTACAAGAAGTTGTTTTTGATCATTTACACGGCTGTGCTTTTGCTGGAACTTCTCTTTCACGAACTATTTTGGGAACTGAACAAAGTATTAGGTAAGGTTTTTTACATAGAATTATAACCTTGATTAGACCTTACTGTCATTCCAGACCCAATTTTTAAGTTTGGAGGAATTAACATTCGCTTTTCCTCGGAGGTTTTCATTCAGTTACAACTCGTTATAATTTTCTGTTTGATTTTGTCTAACCTCACCCCTTCCCTTAGCTAGGCTTTTTTTAATTTTTATGGCTATCTTACTCATTAAAGATTTTTAAATTAATTCTAAAAATTAATTTTAAACATTTTTCCAGACATATGAAAAGAGAATATTTAGTTGATTACATCAAAAAATATTACAAAGGCCCTAGAATGGTTTTAGCAGCTGCGGGTGGAGTGGAACACGATTATTTGGTTGAACTTGGAAAGAAATATTTTGGAAATATTGAGAAAGGTGATGAACACGTACTTGAATATGAACCTGGAGTTTTTAAACAATCACATGTTTAATTTTTAATTTTAATAAATTTAGTCATTTTTTATAGAAATGTATTGAAAAACCTGACATGAAAATGGTTTATGGGTCTTTGGCTGTAGAAGGAACAAGTTGGACTAGTCCTGATAATATTGCTATACAAGTGGTGAATACTGTAAGGTTTTTTTCGAATGATAAAAATATTTTTTGATATCTGGGATCAGGGTCACCCTTCTTAAATCATTTTTCCTGTTTTGAAAGGCCGATTTTTTGCATTTTTCGAGATTAAAGTTTTGTTTTATTGAACAAAATTTGAAAATTCTGGGCAATCCAAATTTTTCCAAAGGATCTTCCAACCTAGGATTGTCTCAATTATTTACTAAAATTTTTCAATTTCGATTGGAGAAAGTTTAGTTTGCTTTTTTTACTTTACCTTTTTTACTTTATTTTTTTAGAGAAAGTTTACCCTAAAATCCCATATTTTTGCCTCGATCTCTTTTATATCCTGCTGGTTTAAGGACTTGTAAATTTATTAGTCTTGTAGATTCTCTCATTTGGAAAATTTTGATTTTTTTTTTTAATCAAGAAAAAAAAATTTTAGTATAAAATTTTAGTTTAATTTTAGTTAATAATTTTAGTTAATATTTAACTAAAATTTTTATCAAATAATTTTTAAAATTAATTTCCAAATTTTAAAGATGATTGGGCAGTATGACAGAACTCAAAGTATTGGAATACGTTCAAGTTCACGTTTAATAAATTCACTTGGATATGATTCTGGGGTTGAATCTTTTATGGCTTACACGGTTTTTTTAATTTTTTAATAATTTAATCAAAAAATTCTCTCAATAGACTTCTTACAAAGACACCGGCTTAACTGGAATTTATTTTTGTGCTGAACCTCACGCACTAGAAAATCTTGTTAAATGTGTTTGTGATGAATGGAGATCACTTTGCGGTGATATTGATGTTGACAGTTTAGAAAGGGCAAAGACTTCTTTATTAACAACTTGTTTGTTAATTTTGGATGGATCAACACCTATTTGCGAGGATATTGGAAGGTTCATTTCCAATTTTTAATAAAACCAAAAAAAAATTTTTTTGTTGAAACCAAGAAATTTTTTTAATTTTTTAACTACAAAGTCTCGTCAGAGATATTCAATTTTAATTTTTTTTTATTTAATAACTTAATTTCGGCTAATAATCCGGGTCCTTTTGAATATCGTTTTTCCAATTTCTTTCCTTTACTCTTTTTAAACGAACTTTTTAAAGCAAAAATTAAATAAATCCTTCATTTTATATAATGCCGAAATTTTAAAAATATTTTTCTGAATAAAAATCAAAAAGTCACTCGTTTACTCAAAAAACAAGAAGTTTTTTCTCTGTTCTTTCCAAAATTTTAAATTTATTTTTAAAATCTTTTCATTTTTCCATTAATTTTCAGGCAAATTTTATGTTATGGTAAACGATTAAGTGTTGAAGAATTGGCCGAGAACATTGATGTATTTTTTAAATATTTTTTTAAATTATCCACTAATTTTTAAGGCAATCACACCCGATACAATTCGATCAATTGGTGAACGCTATTATTTGAATAAGCCGTTTTCTTATGTTGTTATTGGTTTGTTTATATTTTTTTAATATTTTCTGGGATTTTTTTTTGGAAATTCGAGTTCCCTGTTGGTATTTTCTTTTTCTGTCCTTTTGAGTCTGAGACCCACTTTCATTTTCTCATAAAACTAAAATATTTGAGAATTCCGAAACTGAGAATTGCAATTATAATCGATCGGAACAAAAACCGTGAAGTCACACTTCTAGTTAAAAAAAATTTTTTTTTAATTTTTAAAACGATGCTATTTTTATTTCTAAAATGTCTTCCCAACTGAAGATTATAATTAAAAAAGAACAAATATTACGTAGATTCCGAAAGATTTAAAAAAGGCAAAATAAGACTTTAATTCCATCAAAAGTTAATGCACTATAAAGATTAAACTAGGAATGTAACGATTTGAGTCTCTGATTTACTGAATTAAACGTAAAAAGGATTATTCTAAAGATGGATAAAGAGAGGAATGAAGAGAATAAATAAATTTAATTTTTAATTAAAAATTTAATTTTTAATAGGTCACACAAAGAATTGGCCAAGTGAAAAGAAAATTAAACAAATGTTGAGTTGGCCATAAAATTTAAATAATTTAAAAAAATTTGATTATAAAATTGATAAAGTTGGAAAAGAAAACTTTTTTGTTTTTTGTTGTCATTGTTTAATAAAAACAATTATTTATAAATTTATTTTTCTTTTAATTTTACGTATTTAATTTTAAAAATAGTTTATATATACAGAGCTGCCAGATTTTAAAAAAAAATTTTCATCGCTTTGTGGATTTTTAATCGCTGAATGATTTTTTGGTATTTTGAATATTTTAGGGATTATGTACGTAGAAAGAAAAAAAATCGAGAGAGCGTTTAGAGAGAAACGATTGGTATGGACATTAGAGTCTGGAATTTTTAAGCTAAACTTACTCCTCTCTCGTTTTTAAATCTAGTTTTGTATTGGGGCTTTTCGAGAAAAAGGGAAATGGCTATTTTTGAAAAAACAGCACCGGGTTGATATATGTAAGGTGGTCAGTTAATTAGAGAATTTGGGGGGAAAATTTCATCCCGAGAACTATACATACAATAAAAGATAAAAGCCTGTTATCAAGAGAGGGTCAATTTGCTCAAAATAAAGATTACGAAATTTTTCACATGACAGCTCTGTGATGTTTTTGGTTATATTTTATTTTACTAAATGAATAAAAAAATAAATATGTAATATTGGAAAGCATTCTTTAAAGAATTTGTCTGGAATTTTTGAAAAAAAAAATAAAAGAATTTTTTTGCTTGATCCAGAATTTAAGTCAACGAAGGATTGTTAGGTGAAAGGAAAGGGGAGACAGACTTATTACTCTTTTATTGATTCTTTTATTTCTACTACTATGTTTCTCTCTCTTTTTAATCCATACACATTCCACTTTTTTATACAACTCATTCACAATAAGAATTTCTCTTCTCTAACAGGCACACCACAGCACTAAATTTTTCTTTTTAGAAGGCGGAGTGGGAAAAACAACACTACACAAAATAATAGAAAAAGCTCCGCCCTACCGCAACGACACGGGCCTATATAAACGAAGCGACGAAGGCCTTCTCCTTTCAGACTTGCTTTCTTTCATTTGGAAAAGAGAGCGCTTTGGCGACTGTGAAAGGTTCACAGCCACCAAACAGTCGCCCAAGCGCTTTACCAACCACACATTTTGTTTTCAGGCTTGTCTATTTTTACTTACAAGAAATCGTTACGAAGTGATTTATTGGTACCATTGGATAGCACCCCTGAGTTTCTATTGGAAAGTGGTGCAGGTATTTTTGTACGAGTTAAGGTCCCTAGAATTTCCAGTCCCGTGGGGTCTGTTAGGGGCCCACTTACTTTAGAGTCTTGCCTGGGTAAGATTGGTATGTGCTTTTTTTGCTGCTAGAGAAATGAAAAAAAAATAAAGATAAAAGCAGTTAGAGATGGAAAGGGGAAGAGAAAAGAAGTAATACCCTAGAAATGAAAATAGCCTTTAGGAAGTGCAGCCTCTAATAGTCCTTGGCAAGGTTATAGAACATAAGTCTAGGCAAAGGGAAAGAAAGAATTTTCGTCCAAGAGGAAAGACTGACCGATTCAAAAGGAGGAATTTAGAGTCTCGGCACTAAATGACCTCAAGAAATAGGTGAGTCTTAGGGTTAGGGGACTTCTATGACTCTGCCTGGGACTGGAATCTTGATGCCTTTTTGCGAGAATCTGTGTCACTTCCAATGGAACATATCCACTAGTATCAATATTTAATTTCATAGCAATGTAAAAGAAATGTAGTCAAAAATTAAAAATATTTAAAATTCTGTATCTCTTAAATCAAATTTTGGGTTTTCTTCAATCTTTGTTTTTTCTGTAATAAAAGAACATGAACTAATTATTGAAAATAATTATTTGAGAATTTTTTTTTAATTTTTATTTAAATGTATAAATTCATACGTTGTAAAAAATTTTTTAAAGTTAATTTTATGAGAAAATTTAAATTTTTTTTGCCAAGAAAAATATAAACATTTCATTAAAATAAAATTTTAAAAGTAAAACAAAAATAAATGTTGTTGAATTAAAAATTTGAAAAATCAAACAATTTGATATGGAGTAAAGGGTCAATTGAGTATTGCCTGACATATTTTTTTTTCTATGTCAGTTATCTACTTACATGACCTTTTTCATGCCATTTCAAAATATTTTCTAAAATAAATCTATGGCCTGTATATTCACCGATTTCCTCTCCCCTCCCAAATATAGACTGATCAATTCGAAAAAATTTTATAATCAATATTGTTTGATCAGATATAATTTTTGTTGATGTCCAACATAAAAATTATTTCCATACACTTATAATTACAAAGAGCCGTTTAAATATGAAAAAGTTTAAAATTATCATAAGTTAGGCAGTGACATTTGACAGTCGATACTCAATTGTCCTCTTAAGAAAATTTTGATTTTGACAAATTAACACAAAAAACTATCAAAAATTAACATTAATTTTGCTGTTAAATTTAAAAATCGCGTTTAGGTTAAAATAAAAATGAAAATTTAATAAAATGTAACTTTCTATTTTTCTTGGTAAAAGAGACTCGCAAAAAGAAATTTTTAAAGAAACGTATACATAAAATGAAAAGAAAAAATAATTTCGCAATAGCTAGACAAAAAGACATTTTTTTCTTTTGACATTTTGTACTTTAATTTTTAACGGTCACTTGAGTATAGAGAATTGGGTATAACTGTCACTTTACTTTTTTCACTTTTCTCAATTGTTGTGTTGTGAAATGTTTTTAATGGATATTTTAATAGATTTTTTAATTAAAAAATTTTTTTATTTAATTTTGCCTGAGGGTATTTTCAAAAAATCTTCTCATTTTTTGACTAAAATTTTTTTTTCTTTTTTTAAGAGTTAATAATATATTGACTCATGAGAACTGATGAAGATCGGGTTCAACCATTACAACCACTAACGCTCAAATTAAAACGTTCAGCAAGTGGAATACAAAGACTGGCGACTTCAACATTAACTCCTCCCTTACATATAAAACCTTCTTCCACTTCTGCTTTTCCAACAACTTCTGCAATTAAATCAAGTGCAGGGACTTCAAATAATTGTTCACCTTCTGTTTGTTTTTCTTTTGTTTTTTGATTATTTTTAGAGGGGTTTTAGATTTTGAGGATGAGGAAGTTTTTCTCCCCCTTTTTTGAATTATTTTTCCCGCTTTTTTTCGATTGGCAGAAAACAACGATTTTTCTAAATTTTCTTGGGGTTGTTCCTGATAAGAATAATTAGTATGGAAAAACTTTTTGATACCTTTTCCCGAGATTTTTAATATTTTCCCTAATTTTAAGAGTGTACAAGCACAACGGAAAAATGTGCAATCTACAGCAGAACTTGTTGCCCAAATTAGTCAACAATTACAACATTATGGTACTATTTTTGATACTTCAACTTTGGCTTCTAATAATAAAGAGACAAATAAACAATTACATTTACAGGTTTTTAATTTAAGTATTTGGGGTTACCTTTAGTTTTGTAAGGGCGATCCTCCTAGCCTTGTTTTATGTTTCTGAAAAAATATTTTTTTACTATTTCGAAAAAAAGGGGATAGTGTCTGATAGAGACTGAGCTGGGTATGGATCAAACAAGGCCTAGGGGTGTTTACCTTGTCCCTGTCCAAGATTTTTTAAAAATTTCGATCACGTCTGGTTATCGAAGGCATAGCATCGAAGGCAAGTTTTTAACAGGTTTGGTTGAAATAAAATTCCAAAAAATCGAGACAATTGATCCCCTCAGCCCTGTTTTATGACTTTTCTTGAAATTTTAAAAGAATTTAAAAAGAAAATAAATTTTAGAAAAATGTCAATTCTTTGTCTTCTTTGCCAGAAAATGATGTTGAAATTATTAATGAAACCACAGTTAAAAGACGGCGTGGTAAAATGTCTGATCAAATTCAAAACCACTCTCAAGACATTGAGTTGGTAAATGGTAGACATAAAACAGGTGTGAGGAGAGGGGAATTTATTTAAAAAAAAATTTTCAAAAAAGTTTTTGCAACGTTGCAAAAATTAAAAAAATTTTTTTGAAATTTTTTAAAAATTTCAAAAATTTTCTAATTTTTTTTTAATTTTCTAGAAGATGCTGTAAATAACAAAAAAGAAGGAAAGAAAAAACGAGGTCGACCTAAAATGACAGATACGGGTATTTATTTAAATAATTTAACTGATGGAATGACTGAAAGTTCAAAAACAACAATAACAACTAATTCTTCAAAAGGAGGTGGAAATACTCCAAAATTTAATTGGTTTGTTTTCTTTATAATTTTTTTAATTGTCTTTCATAACTAAATTTTCCAAGAATAAGACCTTTTTTTCACATATTTTTCGTTTTATTAAAATTTTGAAAAGTAGGAGTATTCTAGGGCTTTTCCACATTTGGCGTGTAGTCAATGAAACCCTCTAAAAAGCTTAAAAGCTTGTATTGACCTTCTAGACATGAAAACTCCATTAAAAGTCTTATAAATGTTTGAGAGCAGGAATTGTCTTTTCAGACGGGCTGATGATTTAAAATATTTTTGTTACCAAATCTATATCGGATGGGGGATATTTGAGGATTTTTAATTTTTTTTTGATTTTTTATACCTACTAAAAATTAAAAAAAAATAATTTTTTAAAGGTTCGAGAAATATCCATTACCACCAAATATTGGAAAGACTGATTTATCATCAAAACAAATTCCATCAACAATATTAGACCATCCATGTAATTCTTATGCAATTCCATTAAATAATTCTGGAAAGGATTTTACGGAAGAAGAAAAACGTAAAATTTTAATTTTGCCATATTTGGATATTGGAGAACCAGATTGGCTTGTACACGGGTTACCAGAACGTGAACGTTATTTATTTCCTGATTTTGATTCTGTCTCATCATTTCAGTCATTGAAACAAAAATTTAAAGAAAGTGATAATCGGAGACTTTAAAGAAAAATTATTTTAAATTAGAAAATCTTTTTTTTTGACTTTCATTTTTTTTTGTTTTTCATATAGAAAATATTGATTTTATGAAAAATTTTTTTGTTGCTCATTTACTGAATTTTATTCGTTTTTTTCTAATGGTATACTATTTTTTGGAGAATAAAAGTTTTATTTTAATTGTTTTGATTTTAATTACTTTTAATGTTATTTAATTGACATAGTATTTAAGCTAAGAATTTTTGAAAAAAATTTCAAAATTTTTTTTGAAAAATAAAAGCAAGCTTACAAGGGACCCATCCGAACTGTCACCAAAAATTTTGTATTTTTTTTTGTTTTATCGTGTAGAGCAGGGTCGATTTCCTATTGCCAATTTTAGGCTTTTTTTGCCCTGACCCCCAAATAAGAAAGTTAGAGGGCTTCAAAGTTAGCGTCAAAGGTGCACTTTGAGTCACAGTCTCCCTTTCTTCTCTTTTATCTTTCCTTTAATCCTAAATGTCTTTTTCAGAAAATAATTCAACAAAAGATATTTATTCCAATAAATTTAAGAACATCGGTGTGGGTTCTTTAAAAAATGATCAAAGCAAAGATTTTTTGCGCAAAAAGAACATTTAATGAAAGGAGGGAGTCCACAAAGATAACATTTAATATAAATATTCAGATTTAAAAAACAATAGCGATTAAAAGAAAAAAAATTAAAAGAAAAACTAAAATTAAAAGAACTAAAATTAAAAGAAAAAAAATATGAAAAATTGGAAAAAGAAAATTAAATTTTGGATTTGGGTTCGAACCTCCACCTGCTATGGGAATAGTCCGACGCCTTAACCACTCTACCACCGATGATTATTTCATCATTCTCATAAATTAATACTTATGCAAGAGGAAATTTCTATTTTCTCTTTGGTTCTGCTTGTGACTCAAGTGGTCTAACTTTGAAGCCCTATATCTTTCCGGTTTCGGGGTCAGGGCAAAAAAAGCCGAAAATTGGCAATAGGAAATCGACCCTGCTCTACACGATAAAACAAAAAAAAATACAAAATTTTTGGTGACAGTTCGGATGGGTCCCTTGTTAGACCTTTAAAAAATTTTCGATCAAAGAAAATCTGTCCCAATAAATTAAAATAATCATTTCGCCATTAGAGGAGAATTTTACATTTCGTCAAAAGACAAAATGTCCATCCCTTGAGAAAATTACATTTCGTTTTTCTTCTGGATGTTAATTTTCTGACCTCGTCTTTTCTTTAATTTTCTTTATTTTCTTCTATGCCTTCAACACCAAGTACTTCTATAACTCCATTAAACAGTCAATATAGCTATCAATATAATTATTATGGAGCTTATGGAAATGGTCCCGGTGATTCTCAACATCGTCAATTACATAGAATTTGGGAGACAGATGAAGAAGGTGAATTATTGGTTAATAAAACAATTTCAAATGATCTTCCAACAACAACAAATCTGTCAGAACAACAATATATGTTTCTTGATGTTTATTTACCTAATGGTTTGTTATTACCTATACAATGCCAAACACACAGAACTATTGCTTTGTTAAAACAAGATGTCTTCATTCAGGCTAGAAAGTTTGTTTTTTTTTTATTTTAAAATTGAATTTTGGTCCGTAGGACCAAAATTCGTAGGACAAAAAAAAGGAAGTTTTTGACGGAGATGGCACACCAAAAACATTTTTAATTTCCTCCATTTTCTCCTGAGATTTTTCTTTCCGTTTTCGTTTTGAGGTTAGGATTTCCCCTCCTTGCAGACTAAAACCTTAAAATTAGTCAGCAAGATCACTTTAGTAGTCAATTTTATTTTTAAAATATCTGATTTATCAGGTATCCATTAGGCGCTTCAATATCAGACATTTCCAACTATATTTTTATGACTATTGGTCTAGATGGTGCACACATTCAGGTATTATATTTGCTATTATTTTAAATACCCTTAAACTCTTATCTCAATTTTTTCACTCAAAAATTCAAAAAAATATCCCATATAATTGGGAGAATCACGAGAAAAACTATAAAAATATTTGCGGATTTTTAAATGAAAAATGCGGATTTTTATTGCCCCCCTTCCTTGTTGACTAAACCAAATAGAACAACAGCTTTATTTTATTTTTCAAGTTATATGATGAACAAAAGCCAGTATCAAGTCTTCAAAATCTCTTCCTTCCATTATTGGTATTGGCTGAACCAGAAGGGAATAAAATGGAAAAAGAATTAAATCAACAAATTGGTTATATTATGGGTATTACATTAATGGAACTTGAAAGAAAACTAAACGAAGAACTTCAAAACTTTCGGTTGAGATTATTCGAAACTTGTTTGGAAGCTGAAAGGGAACGAGGGACTTATCAATTTTTACATTATGCATTTCCTGAGGGGCCACTTTTGCAACAACAATTACATCCTGGGGCTAATTCTTCACAATTTGGTTTGTTTTTTGAGTTTTTTTTCTAAATTTTATTTCTCAAATTTGCGGACATTTATTTTTGAAGATGAAACTTTTTAACGTTTCTTACAATGATTTTGGTATTTTTTGAACTTAAAACTTTGGGATTTTTAACTAAGACTAACTCATATTTATTAAAATTATAGTACTTGAGAATAAACTTATATTTATCCGCAAGAATTTTATCCGCAATTTTTTGTCCGCAAAATAATTTTTCGAATTAAAATAATCGATTCTTATTAATTTTGAATTAAAAATTAATTTCTTTGCAGGAGCAAATGATCCATCAGACCACCCTCTAGAAATTGAGAGGAGAGCATTAGAGAAGTTAAGACAAAAAATGCAATCATCAGATGCTTATGTTGAGGTTTTCTTTAATTTTATTTAAGATTGTAAAATATTTTTGAAAGGTATGGTATGGTGTTACATCAACCAAAACTTCTTCAGAAAATCAAAAAGAAGTAGATTTTGAATATTCTGTTCGTATTCGTAATATTTTGGGAGCAACACCTGAAGATGTTTTGAGAGCAGCTCTAAACGAATTTCGAACACAATATTCTTTAGATATTAGACAACCATATACAGAATTTATATTACAAATAGCTGGACAGCAGGTCTATGTTACCCGCCCGGATGTTGCTTTGACACAATTTGTTGTGAGTTTTTGGATGATTTTTATATTTCTTTATCTTTACAAAAAAATTTTTTTAGAATTTTTAAGATAATTTTCCAAAATTCAAGATTTTATCTTAAATAACCTTTCCAAAAATTTTTTTTGTTTCGAGTTTATCTTTTGTATGTATTTGTTTAAAAATCATCTTTCCCTTATTTTTTACTCTTCAAAATTAATATTTTTATTTTTTTTTTCAGTATATTCGTTCATGTTTTGAGAACTACCGAATTCCAAGGCTTATAATAAGAGAGAAAAGTCTTGTATTTATGGATTATCCACCACCACCAAAAATTTTCGAGGTTAATATTTTTTGATCCTTTTAAAATTGTCGTTCTAGCCTTCCTATGTCCTTCGTGAAATGCATAATCAATATTTAAATAATGAAACTCTAACAAATGGCACTTCAGCAGTTCCTGACTGTAATATATCAGATTCATCTAGTGGGAGCACCAAACAAAAGCAGCGGAAGCTTTTTTGGGATTTGGATGAAAACTTGAGGTTTTTTGAATTTTATTATTATTTCTCTATTTTCTACTTTTTGTAATTTTAATAATATTTTTTCTTTATTTTTAGAATTCAAATCCATTCTGCATCAAATATAACTGTTCAGGACAGTCGTGACCATTTATTTGTACGTGTTGCTGTCGCTGTTGGTAGACATGTTCTTGATGTAAAGGATTCGGTTACAGTGACATCTTCAAATCCGAGATGGGGACAAGAGGTAATAAGCATACCCTTCTGTGATCCTTTGAAAGTTATTAAGTTTTTTTGAGGGGTTTTGAATATTATTCTTTTGTTGTCATAATTTTTGGTTTATTTTAAATTGATCAAATAATTTTTGCAGACATTCATCGATTTTGACATTTATCTAAAAGACTTGCCCGAATCAGCTCAACTCTGTTTTTCATTAATATCAATTCACAATCCAAACAGTTCTTCATCAGATATTTCAAAAATTACTAATAAGAACAAACAAAGAACGGGAACACCAACATTAAGTACAGCTTCAACTTCAATGAATTGTGAATTAAACTCTTTGGGTTATGCTAATTTACATGTTTTTGACTGGCGAAGTCGTCTTATTCAAGGAAAACAAACACTCTTTTTGCGTCCATATGAAAAGGTTTTTAAATTATTTTTTGTTTAAAATTTTTTTATTAAAGAATCGTTCTTCCTTTTCTCCCCAATTTGTTCATCTAGATAATGAATATGGTGATGCTCTTTCAACAGTAACATCGAGAACTCCTCGTTTGGAGATTGAAATGCCTGAGGTTTTTAAATTAATAAAAATTTTTAAAAATTTAACATTCGTTTTTAGTATTTTGGTGGTTCTACAATTATTGAATATCCTCCAGATTTGGTTATTCAGCGTTACATTCGTTGGTTAAGACGACACAGAGGAAGAAAAAAATCTGAATTAAATAATGAATCGAAAGATAAAGAAAATTCTGAAGATGATTTGGATGATAGTGAAGATGATGATGAAACAGATGAAGAAGAATATGGTGATGAATATGGGGTCAATAAATTAAGAAAAATGACATTGGCACAAAAACCATTAATGTCGGTATGTGCTTTGATTTATTTGGCTCAGAAATTATTATTTGGGATGAAATGTCTTACTTTGAAATTTTCAGCAAGGTGACGAACTAGAACATCTCCTTCGTCTAGACCGCTCTTTGGACTCAACTTTACTTACATCAACAGACCAACGTTTTATGTGGCATCGCCGACATCTTATTTGTCAACATTTTCCACAAATGCTTCCAGTACTTGCTGATTGCGCAATTATTTGGCGAACTCGTGAAACTACTAGCGAATTTTATAGGCTTGCTTTTTTTTAAAAATTAAGTTTGAAATTTTGTTTTATTTAGATTACTAGCCAAATGGCCTCCACTTTATGTAGATACAGCTATTGAATTATTGGATGGAAGATATGTTGATAGACGAGTGCGGACATTAGCAGTGAAACATTTAGATGACGCTTTAGATGATGATCAGTTACAACTTTATTTGTTGATTTTAGTACAGGTTTTAGTAAATTTCAATTTTTCTATGTTGGGATGTGGAGTTTTGACTCATTTTCCATGCTTTTAAATTTTTAGGCAATTCGTTTCGAACATAATGCATTTTCTCCTTTGGTGAGAATGCTGCTGCGAAGAGCTCTTATGGATTACCGTGTTGGACATACACTTTTCTGGTTATTTCGGGCAGAGCTTGCACATTTACTCGCTTTTGGAATTTCCAGTCAATCTTCAGTAACAACTATGGGAACAAAAAATTCATTAGAAAGAAGTTATTTTTTGATTTTTAAAATTTTTATTTTAATTATTTCAGGTTCTGGCCCACAACTTTCCCCCTTATTTCTACGTTTTGCTCTAATGTTTGAAGCTTATTGCCGTGGTAATAGTGCCCATTTAGATTCTATGTGTAAGCAGGTTGAGCTGATCAGCACTTTAACTACTTTAAGTACTTCAATTTGTGCAAATAGCAATCGAGAAGCTGCAAACAAGGTATTTTTAGAGTTTTATTTTAAAAATTTATTTTTATTTTTTAAAGAAGCTTCAAGTCGAATTGTTGGCACGTAGAGAACAAATGCAACATATGGTGTCTCCAGTAAATGCTACTTATCGTTTGGGAGAGTTAATGTTAGTAAATTGAATTTTTTTTTCCTTTGGGTGGGGAATCGATTTTCTGAAAATTTTTCAAAAGAATTTTTTTTTCAAATTTTTAGAATCGAAGAATGCCGTGTTCTTGGTAGTGCCAAACAACCCCTTCTTCTTACCTGGCGAAATCCTGAAATTTTGGCAAGATTGACAGCACCCACTCATCAATTGATTTTTAAATGTGGAGATGATATGAGACAAGATATGCTGTAATTATTTAAAAAAAATTTATTTTAATTTTATACTTGAAGTTCATTGCATGTAATGCGCATTATGGATGCAAAATGGAAAAGTCAATTACAACAAGATTACTGCATGACATTATATGAAGTCCTTCCAATGGGGAAAAATGTTTGTTTTTTATTTCTTTTTAATTAAAAAAAAATTTTTTTTTCGTAGATTGGTTTAATACACGTTGTTCCTGATTGTCAAACTCTTTTTCAAATTCAATGTGAAACAAGAAAAACAGCATCTCTCAATATGGATATTGCTCTCTTAAATAAATATATTTACAAAAGATGTTGTTCTAGGGATAGTAAGAAGTAAGGATTTTTTTGATAAAATTTTTTGAAATTTTTTAAAGGCTGAAAAAATTCTTAAAAATTTTCTTTTTAATTTTTTAAAGATATCTGGAATGTGTAGATCGCTTCACTATGTCCCTTGCCGGTTATTGTGTAGCTACTTACATTCTTGGTATTAAAGACAGACATCAAGATAATATAATGCTTGCAAATGATGGAAGAGTGAGGAGATTTAAATTTATTTTATTTAAACTAATTTAATTATTTTTTAGATATTTCACATCGATTTTGGACATATTTTGGGACATACAAAAAGAAAATTGGGAATAAACCGTGAAAGGACAGATTTTGTTTTGACTGACCATTTTCTTTATGTTATCTCTCGTGGAAAAACAAACTTTAGACAAACATATGAATATAATAGGTTTTTTTAAATTTATTTTTTTAATTTTTAAAATTTATTTTTTAATTAAATTAAGTATTTATTAATTTAAATCAAACCCAATTAAGATTCTGTTTTAAATTTTAATTAAAATTAGGAGCTTTAAAAATCAACGGATACGGTTTCAGAATTTGTTTTTCACCAAAATCAAAACGAATTTTCCGTAAAATAATGAAATTGAGAGGTTTCATTAAAAAAATATCGAGAAACTAGGGCCATGGTTCTGCTGAATCCTCATCCCTCCAGATTGATTTAAAAACATATTTTATAATTTATTTCTACAACTAATCATAATTTATTTCTCGAAAAATTATAGCTTTCGTGATGAATGTACAAAAGGCTTTCTATCATTACACAGCCAAGCTCGTTTCTTCATTGCATTGTTTCGAATGATGTTTGTCTTTCTTTTAAATAATTTAATTTTTTAAAATTAATTTAAAAGGTGTTGTATGGGATTGCCTGAACTTAGCCCAGTAAATGTTGATTTTCTTAAACAAACATTAATGTATGATAAAGAAAAACGTGAAGAAGCTAGAGCTGCTTTTGAACAAATATTTGAGGATGTAGTCAAAGGAGATTGGTCAATACAATTAAATTGGTTTTTTCATTCTGTTCGGCATATGTAACGATACTGACGGTGATTTTTTATTTTTTTCCTATATTTTTTTAAAAGAAATTTCTATTTTTTGTAATTATAATGTAATCGTCCCCTCAAACTTTACAAATTTATTTTCTGTATATTTACAAGTATTTTTGGAAAATTAATTAAAATTAAAAAATAGGGGAACCAGGGGTATGTGGTGTGTACAAAATAAATTTTTTTTTTTCATCGAACTGGGGAACCTTTCGATTTTCTAGAATTGGGAGAACACTGGGGAATTGCAGTCAAAATTTTTCTAAAGATTTGTACCTAATCCTTTTACATATAAACTCTAGAGCTTTTAAACTTATAAAAACTTTTTATTGTTAGCCATTCTTCTTTTCCTATTTCTTTTTCCCTTTTTTACACCTCATATTTTATTGTGATAATATTGAGAATTTTTTTCAGAATTTTATTTTTAGATTTCTATTTAGGACTTTAAAATTTCTTCTTCATTTTTTTAGAAAATCTTTAATGTTCTCTTTTTTTTAACAAGTGAATAAATTAGAATTAAGTGATTGTCCTAAAGAAAATCAACAAAAAACCCGAATTCAATAAAATGCCCAAAAATTCATTTCAAACATTTAAGAAAAAGCAGCCAATCCATAATTTTGAGGCTGAAATTTAGTCAAAGATTCCAAAATTTCTGCCAAATTCGGGTGAGCACGGAACTCATTCTCTTCCCAATTAGGAGGCAAAAATTCGGGTTGAGGAACCATAATTACCTTAAAATAAAGAATCTTAGAATTTAAAATTTGTTAATTGTATCAGGTATTTCTCTGTTATTTCGCCCAAAATCCGCAAATTTTATCCGCAAATTAAATTTATAATTTTGGGTTCAAAAAATTTCGTGGAATTCTTTTAAGATTTTTGTCGTGTTTATACTAGTATTGGTGAATTTTTTATAGCTAAATAATCTTAGGTTAAATCAGTTTTTACATATTGCGGATAAATTTGCAGATTTTGTGAGTAAATATAAAAATTAATTTTAAAAAGAAAACTAAACTGTACATCCAGCATCCAATGCACTACGAACTCCATTAACAGAATCTTCAAAAACCAAAACATTCTCTGGGCTTGCAGGACCTCCATCATTAAAACGTTTCATTAATTTTAGATAAGGCTCTGGATGTGGCTTGCAATTGGTTATTTCTTTAAAAAATATTAAAAAAATATTTTCTTTAAGAAACCTGGATCACTGCCACAAAGAAGTCGAAGAGGAATTTTCTCTAACCAATTAGCAATTTCAGTATTAGAAGTCTTCTGTTGAAATTCGAGAGCATCAGAGCCTGTACATATAGCCAATGGAATGCCAGTTTTGTGTAAATGGTCAACGAGAGAAATGGCGCCGGGCAAAACCTAAATGGGAGGTATTTATTAAATTTGTTTTTTAAAAGTTTGTGGGAATTTCTTTGTGGGAATTTTTGTAAAAACCCAAGTCACTGAAAAGATGCCTGAGGGGATTTTTTCAATTTTTCCCCTTAATATTTTTTCTTAAAGAACCTTTGTCTCAACAGCAAACAATTCCGCAATTTTAGCATCATAAGCCTCCATGTATTTTTCTGCCGCATTTGAGTCACTCAATCCAAAAGCTTTTAACAAAGCCTCAACAGCTGTAGGTTTTGTTTTTCCCATCATTAATGCCTTTCTTTAAAACAAAATTTCTTTTTAAAAATTCTCTAAATTTACTCTTTATTTGTAAAAGTCTCTCCATGCAGTTTCATTAAAACCTCTTCATTTGCCTTTGAGTAGAGTCGTTCAGTGTCTACAAGAATTCCATCGAAGTCAAAAATAACATGTGTAATTGATCCTCGAGCAACAAATTTTTCCTCAATATCATCAATAAGTGAAGACATAATTTTTAAAGTTAATTTATTTGCAAAATCTTTAAAATCCTTTGAAAAATAAAAAATTGCAAGAAATCCGAAAACATTAAATAATTTGATTAAATGATTGTTGACATTATGACACGAACCGATTATTTAATCAAAATCATTTCACCTACAATCATTGGTACACCCCCACTTCGCCGCAACCCATTTCGCCGCAGCCCATTTAGCCGCACGCCCATTTCGCCGCAGCCCATTTAGCCGCACGCCCATTTCGCCGCACGCCCACTTCGCCGCAGCCCAACTCGCCGCAAGCCCAACTCGCCGCAAGCCCACTTCGCCGCACAAGCAGAAAATATTACATGGGGAATAGCATGTCGGGGATTTTCCCCAGGGCAGATACCAACGTCAGAAAAAAATATTTTTGGTTCATTTAAAAGTAATCCTGGGTTTTATGCTATACTTCCGCATTTCGGAACCTATGGCCAGTTGGTCTTGTTACATGCGCCAGCATATTCATTCAAATTTTGGCATTATTTGTTAAAATTTTTTGAATGAATAGGCTAACACATGTAACAAGATCTAATCCACTATATGGACCTCCTTCACACCATCAACCATTTCCGATGAAATTGTGATGAATCCTGTATTAGGGTATAATGGGGGATTTAGATCTTAGAAAAACATACATTAAAGTTTTATAGGTTTTTTTGAAAAAAAATTTATTAGTCATTATGTAATTTTCTGCTTGTGCGGCGAAGTGGGCTTGCGGCAAAGTGGGCTGCGGCGAAGTGGGCTGCGGCGAAGTGGGCTGCGGCGAGTTGGGCTGCGGCGAAGTGGCCTGCTCCCAATCATTTTGTCAACACCATTTCGCCATTTTAACGTTCTTCATATTTAGCCATTTCGGTCATTTTCACTTCGCCATTAAGGCCAGTTTCCGACTTTTTGTCTACATCTAGAAGTCTGTTGCTATTGGAAACGTAATTTAAGACATTAAAAAATTCCTCTTTTATTAGTGAATATTCACTAAAATTTAAATATTGAGATACAACAAAATGGCAGCAAGAGACGTTAATGATGCCATTTCTTCTGCAGGATTTGTTTCACGTTCGACTGGTCGTCTTCCTTCTCGTAGTGGTAAACAAGAAGGAAAAGGAGGTGTTAAATTTAAATTTTTTGAGAAATACTTAGGAAATCTTTCACAGTTTTAGAGTATAACGGGATAGTATAAAAGCAATACATTTTTAGTATAAAAGCTTCCATTTAGTTCAGTCTAGTTGGCCTCAGCGGTCAGCTAGTCACTGCCTTTCTTTTTGATCTGCGGCCTAGCTGATTTTGCGGCAAAGCTAGCCACTACCTGCTTCGGGCTTGGGCAACCTGGCTTTGTTCGCGATAGCTGCCCCTCTGGTGCTGGTTGTATTCATCAGTCGGCACGTTGTTGTCGTCGGTGTTTCCCTAACTAGAGTTGTTGGTAGCCACTGGCACAACTGTTGCAGTTGTTGTCTATGGCTGAGTGGGTTCTTGCTAGCCACTGCCCGCTTCGGGCTTGGGCAACCTAGCTTGAGCCTACTCGTGGGGGAGTACAAGGAGTGGAGTAGTACCTCAAGCACTTAACCGGTGATTCACTGTCTAATTATCCTCTGTCTAATGATCTTCCTTCCAATTATCTTAGTGTCGTATCTTTAAACTGAATTTTTAAACTCTTTAAATACTTAGATGATTTAAACGTCCGAGTTCGAGAACGATCAACCACAGGTACTGAAGAAAGACCAAAATCTCGTCTTGGCTCTTTTTTATCAAAACGTGGGGGAAGTGGAGATAATGTTGGTAGTATACAATCAATTGTTGGAAGTAATGTCTCTGGAACTTCTTCCATTGAAAAGAAGGCCAATGAAATTAAAGAACAAATAAAACGTCCGTTATCTAGTAAAATCTTTTTGAAAATTAAAAAAAAATAAAAATTCAAAAAAGGTCTTTTTCGACGTACTCAGTCAAACGAACGTTCACAACAAGGGGGAGGAATTACAATAACTAATAAACAGGGAAGTAATTTATCTGGTAATACTTCACAACCTACTGCACCTCCTCTTTTTGCTAATAGAGCTAGTAATAGAGCACCTTCAGCTGTTGGAGGGAGATCTACGGTAGATATTTTGAATTATGAACTTGGGTTTATAGCATTAGGCGAGGTACTGTATTTTACAAAAATTTATTTGTTTGACCTAATGGAAGGATATATTCTTTTTCTGTCTCTTACAGTCATTTAAAAATTCTTTTAACATTTAAAAGACATTAATAACTGGAATGGGAACAACGGACAATGCTGATGGCAATGCAAACGGTGCAGCTAATGGAATTGCTGCTACCTCTACAACAGCAATTAGACCTTTTACAGGTTTTCCGGGAACTAAAAGAGAATCATTAAAACAGCAAAATGATGAAAATAATACAAAAATGCAATTGGAGGCATGTTTAAATTTTAAGGGACAGCTATGAGCGTTACCACCCCTTCATTTTATAGATGGATTTGAGTGAACAAGCAGCTATTGCTCCAAGTATGAGACGTTTTTCAGGTTTTTCTGCTGATCCCTCTTCGTCTCTTTTCCTCATGAAACAACAAAAACAACAAATAAATAAAGGAAATAAAAATTTAGTTGATAATAGTGAAAATGGGGGAGAAATTGGTAAATTGGAGAGAAAATTTCTCAAAATTCTAAAAATATTTTTTAGAAGATGTGAATTTTCTTTCTCGATTTCTTTGCCCAGAAGATGAAATTCAAGATGAGAATATTCCGTGGACTTGGGATTCTTTGTAAGTTTTTATCTTTAGTTTATACCCGGGAAGACTCGTTGAATCTTTTTTTTTCGGTGAATTGTCCTAATTTTCGGTGAATTGTCCTCATCAGATATAAATGCTCAAAACTACTGTAACTTGTGTGAATAATAAAAATAAAATTTTGTCTACTTAATATATAAAAATACATTTATTTTTCTTATTAAAGTATAACATTTTAAATGGCTTATAACAGTTAGAGAAATGCAAATTTAATTTTTGGATCTGAGGGTTCAACCCTCAAATTTTTTTTGAGATGTTATTGATATTTTATCTTTCGATTAACAAAAATTATTCAGATTTGCAAGTGTTACAAGCGAATTAAGAGAGGAATGGGCATTGGAAGAGGAAGCAGCAAATAGTGGAGGGGGAGGTGTTAATGATCAAATCCCTGGTGGGGGGATACCAACAAATGGACAAACAAACAATTTACAACAAAAAGGATATTAAAAAAGGATTTTTTTTATTTTCAACTTCAAATCTCTAATTCATTTCTTTAAACACGCATTTTTGCTTTAAGTGCAGAAGAGCGTGGAGGGCAAGGACAATACTGAAAAATTTTTTTAAATTTTATTTTTAATTAAAATATTTACCTGTCCATCGGCACCAGGTTGCCCTGCTGGTCCTTTATGTCCTGCCTTTCCTTGAACACCTGTTGCCCCAATTTGGCCAGAGGGCCCGACAGGTCCAGGAGGACCTTCTGGACCTGGCTTTCCTGCCTACAAAGAAACAAAAAAATTATTTTTACTATTAAATATTTCCTTTACCGCTCCAGCAGGTCCATTCTTTCCAGGTAAGCCCTGTGCTCCTGGCTGGCCTTTAGATCCACTAACTGTTGGGCTGAAACGAACAAAATGATCTTTAATTTTTAAATTAAGCACTTACTATGTAACAGCATTTCTACCAGGATGTCCCTTATGTCCTACACTTCCTGGTTTTCCTGGGGGTCCAACAGGGCCTTGTGGACCTGGTAGACCTGGAGGACCACTGCCACTATCTTTAAATTTTAAATATTTTTGAAATTTAATTTTTGCAAACTTCTTCCTGGCAAGCCAGGTTTCCCAGCTTGTCCTTTCTGTCCTGGTGCCCCTTCCTTTCCAGTTTGGCCTGGAGGACCTGCTGGGCATCGTTGACAAGCTTGGTTTGGTAATGGGCAAGGAGCTGCTGTAAACAACAAAATTTAAATCCTCCAAAAAGGTCTTTTAGTCTTTTACCTTGCTGTCCAGGCATTCCAGGTTGGCCTGTGTGCCCATCTTTACCTACATGACCATTTTGTCCAGGCAAACCAGGTGGACCTTGGGGTCCTGGAGGGCCTTTAAAAGATACGGATTAAAAATACATATTACCGTCTTACAAACAACTCGAAGTGGTTCGCATTGGCAATGACTGGGTAGATCACGTTTGCCTCTAAAAACTGACTCAAGAGGGTTTTCCCGTGGTTTACTTGGAGAAATAACAAATAATTGTAATTCCATTAGGTCATTCCAAGAAGAATCTGTATTTACTCGAAATGCCTAAATCAAAAGGAAATTTTATCTTCCAAATTTCTCTCTTTCCTTACTTGCACTCCATCTTGAACACGATCATTCAACTGATTAATTTGTAGATAAAGCTGAGGTAGTACAATTAGTGTTGATAGAACAGCTAATAGGGAGCTTAAACAAGCTATTCCGATAACGATTTTTGTTTCATTCATTTTTTAAAAATTTGTCTATTAAAAAGAATTTTTAATTTTAATAAAAAAAATTTTTCCCGGTTGTGCGCAATGGCATTGCGTTTTGGAGGTGTTATTGCGTTGGTTCTATAACGCCATAATTTTTGCGCACAATGGGGTAATAATTATATTTTTTAAATTCTTTTATGAATGGACTGAATTAACCAATTCTGAGAGTTATTTAAAAGAACGGATTGCAAAAAATTATTTTACTTTTTGTTTGATTTTTGATCACTAAATTGCTGCAAAAACTTTAGGTTTAATATTCTTAGAGGTACTCCCAAAAGATCACCTTCAAAATATCAATTTTTTATTTTTTCCCAGAAGATCACCAAAAAATAAGATCAAACTTATTTATATTTTCAAATGTCCTATAAAAATCTACCGAAAAATATTTTTGATCTTCAGGAATGAATTTAAAATACTTTACAAAAAGAAAACGCCTTTTTCATCTCAAAATTGTTATAAAATAACCTGTTTTATATATTTGGCTTGAATATATTGGAATGTTTAGGGGAAATAATTATATGTTAATTACTAAAATTAATTAATTATAAAGTTTTTATTAAATAATTTCAACAAAAAAACGTTTCTAGAACACAAATAAACTTGTTTGGCTTTAAAAGATAAAAAATTAATAAAAAAATATTTTCTAGACACGCTTCTTTGTTTTGGCCATTGTTGAACGTGGAGGGCAAGGACAATACTAAAAAAATAAAAATTACAAGAAATATTCTTTACCTGTGCATCAGCACCATGCTGTCCTGGAGATCCATTTGGCCCTTGTTTGCCGGGAAAACCTGGTTTTCCGATTGGACCAGGTGGTCCCAAAGCCCCAGGCAGTCCTTGAGGGCCATGCTTTCCAGGCTATAATAAAATAATTATTTCAGAACTTATTCTGAATTTTCAGAATTAAATTACTTGTCCATGCGATCCAGGCTTTCCATTTAATCCTGGAGCACCTGGAAGACCCTTAGGGCCAGGCACTGTTGAACTGAAAATTTAGAGAAATTAAGGAAATATTTAATATCTCTCACTGTTTAATTCCAGGCCTTCCAGGAGGACCACGCGGACCGTTACCTCCAGGCTTTCCTGGAAATCCAGCTGCTCCTCTAGGTCCAGGAGGTCCTGGTGGACCAGCGCCGCTACCTTCAAATAAATGAATTAAAATAATTAAAAATATTTACTTTTGCCAGGGGGTCCATGAGGACCAGGCCTTCCTTCATGTCCAGGCGGTCCTTGCTTTCCAGGAAGGCCTGGGGGTCCAGCAGGGCAACGTTGACACTCATATCTTGGTGCAGGACAAGGAGGAGCTACAAAAATTTTTTAAATAATTAAAATCCAATCTTTTCTCAACTTGCCTGGAAAACCAGGTTGACCTTTCTGCCCTGGGCGTCCACTTTGGCCTGGCCTTCCATTTTGACCTGGGGGTCCAGGAGGGCCAGCTGGGCCCGGCATACCTTTAAATAACAATTAATTTCGGATATTTAATAAAAAATTCTACAAGTAATTTGTAAAGGTTGACATATACAATAAGCAGGTAAATGACGTTTAATACGGAAAAGAGACTGAAAACTTTCTGTTTTTGCTTTGCTAGGTGGGGTTACAGCTAATTGTAAGTCCATTAATTCATTCCAGGCAGAATCCGTATTCACACGAAATGCCTAAAAAATAAAATATTCGACCAAAGATTTTCTTTAATTACCTGAACTCCATCACGAACTCGAACATTTATTTCGTTAATTTGTAAATAAAGTTGGGGTATAACTACTAATGTAGCAAAAACAGCAAGAAATGAGCTTAGACAAGCAATTCCTAAGACTACTTTGGTTTCTTGCATTTTTATTACTAAAATACAAAAATAAAGAAAATCAAAACTCTTCGGAACAATTAAAAATCATAATTACATAATTTAGAGCCAATCTTTTATGGAATACAAAAAGCGGAATAATACAATTTTACAAAAGAAAAATCAAAACGCCAAAAAAATTTCGCACAGTATAATTGAATTGATCAGGGCAATAGACCAAGGCTGTGCGCAAAAATACAAAAAGGCCAAAAATAACGCCAAATGCACTTGCGCACATCAAATCGACCATAAATGTTTTACAAAATTGTTGTGTTGTCTTGTTATTGTTTTTCGTCCTTTTAAATGTCCAAATTCACCCTCCCTTTATGCCCGTTCCAATCTAATCAAAAATTAACAAATTTGTCCCTACAAATTTTGCTTAAAGTTAAACGTTCTTTTTTAATTTAATTCTTTTTATTTTTTAATTTTATTCAATTTATTTTCGCATGGGCAATTACTAAACGCTGTAGGGAGTCTTATTTTGAAAGTTTTGCAATTTTAAGTTATTTTGGTCTTTTCTGATTAACCAAAGAAAATTAATTTTTTTTTTGTATTTTTCTTAAAAAAAAATTTTATGACTGATTAAAAAAACTTGTAAAATAATTTAAACAATTTTTTGACGGATGACTTACAAACCCGAAGTCCCACGGGCACCAGAAAGGGTTTCCTTTGTTAGAAGAATAAAACTTTTTTAAATAAAAAATCTTTTTTTTTTAATACAGTCGACTCTCGATATAGTCAACTTTTTCTCTGGTCCCATAGTGCAAACAAGTCTCTTGATATAGTCAACTTTATCTTCGGTCCCTTCGGGTTGACTATATCGAGAGTCGACTGTAATTTAGAAAGTGTAATATTTTGGATTAATAAATGTTTATTTAATTTAAAATATTTCTCTAAAAATATTTGAAAGTTTTTAACTAATCAATTGTACTAGATGAAGATTTTCCTTTCTTTGATAAATATTTTTTTCTTTCCTTTTTATTAGCTCGAACCCAAAGTGGTTCAAAATTATTTATTTTGCTGTTGGTTAAATCTAGCAAATGGCTTGAATCTGCTCGGATTATTTGGTTTTCATTAAAACATTCCTATATATTAATATTTTTATTAAAATAATACTTTAAAAATACCTTAAGAATTGACATAACTTTTGGGTAATGTTTTGATAAAATATTATGTAAATTATCCACAAGACAGTTATAATTATTTTCAATAAAAAACTTCTCTGCCATTCTCCTCAAAAAAGTAATACGTGTTTCCTCTTTATTATCATTGTCAACAATTCGATTTATTTCTATTTTATTTTCATCAAAAAAATTTTCGAAAAGAGGTGCCAAAGTAAGCAAATCTAGACAAACCATACCAAATGTCCAAATGTCTGTTTGTTTGCTTATCTTAATTTTATTTAAATATTATTTTATAGTTTAAATAGAGTAGGACGTGACCGATACCGTGACCGGACCGGGAAATTCCCGGTTTTTGCATTTCCCGGTCACGGTTTTCTAGGTCCCCGGTCACGCCTGTTTTGCAAGTATCTCTCCCTCTGGATGTCTACTTAATGAATGTGCTACTTTTAAAGCAATACAATCACCAATATTTTTCCAGTTTGGATATATGTTGCGTGATAAACCTGAATAAATATTTCTAATTAAGGTGAAAATTTTAGTTTTTTCTTTGACATAATTTCAATTAATTATTCAAATAATTTCTTTATTCATCTAACATTGGAATAGATAGGTTTGCCTTTTACAAACTATACAATAAAAGATTAGAGTGAAAAGTATTAATGTTGGGGATCTTGTTTTTTTATTTATACATGGATTTTTTGTTAGATTTAGAAATTAGAATTTTTTTTAAACTTTATAGAAATTACATATTTCCAATTTTTATACTTTTTAATGAATAGGCTGATATTGAATGAATAAGCTAACGCATGTAACAAGACCAACTGGCCATAGGTTCCGAAAAACGGAAGTATCGCATAAAAGCCAAAATTAGCTTGTAATAGAGGGAGGGAAAAATATAATCCTTTTTGACCATTTTGAGACTAGAAAAATAGAGGAAAAAAGGGGGGTAAACTAGACTACCGTATTTTCTCTAATTGAATGACAGTCTCCAATTGAATGACCGTCTCCAATTGAATGACGCCTACAATTAATTATTAAAAAAGAACTATTATTCCCCAGCTTTCTTTCTTTCTGTCATTCTTTCTTTTTTATTTTAAGAAATGAGTGACTCCGATATTGATGTGGTAAACATCAGCGAATCCGACGTGGAAGCTGGTCCGACCAAATCAAAGAAATGCCAAATCAAAGAATTTTTCAAACCAATCAAAGAATTTCAAACCAAATCAAAGAATTTTTTAGAACTGATTGATTTGGTTGAAGAAATTGATTTAATGCAAGACAAAGAAAATGGTATTTTGAGCGATGATTCATTGGAATTTTAATTTTTGTTAAATAAAGGAAATTTTATTTGTATTTGTGATGGTATTGAAAAATAGAGTGACACTCTCTAGTTGAATGACCGTCTCTATTAGAATGACCCTCTGAGGGAGTATTGAAAAATAGAGTGACCGGTCATTCAATTGGAGAAAATACGGTATTACCAATAGATGTACATAATTACCACAGCAAAAGCTCCTTGTCCTAACATCATTTTAGATACCAAAATAGTTTCTCCATTTAAGAAACTGACGGGTATCATTTCACATATAAATTCTTTCCCACATTTACATTTAGAAATTTTTTTTTGTTTTCTAATCATTTTTTCTCCTTGTTCATCAACTTTAAATTCATCATGCAAAAGGGCTTGTTTACTATCAGTAATGCCACCACAAAATAACTTTTGTCTGATTGTAAAAAATTAAATTTAAAAAAAAAAGTAATAATTTACTTCATTTTATTCCAACTTTGTCTATTCATTCCGTTTGTTTTTAATATATAAATAAATAAAATTAATTCTATAAATAATTTCATCTTTAAATTTAGGCAGAATTTTAATAATTATTCAAATTTAATTTACAATTAATTTAATTAAATTTAATAAATTTTAATAAATTATAAATTGTAAAGAGAGAATCTATCTATAGCAATTAAAAATCTATTAGAATCAATATTAGACTTTCGATTTTTAAGACTGCCAAGTTGGTGTCTAGAATAGGGATGATGCAACAACATGCACTTCTACAAAAGCGCCGCAGGTCTAAGCGGCGCCCTTATAATAGAAAATGCCACTCCAATAATGACTAAATAGAGTGCGGATTTTTTGAAATAAAATCGCAAAATATTGGCAAAAAAGGTCAAAATATTGAAATAAATCACAGTTTATATAGCGTTAAAAGTAGAGAACGTTGAAAATTTCTCAAAAAATCGACTAAATCTCACTCATTTGGTAATAAACTACCTTTTAATTGTTCAATACTCTTGCTTAAAACGAGTAATATTTTTTTAATTTATTGAAAAAATTTTTTCAAAAATTTAAAAAATGTAAAAGCTACAGAAATTTTGTTTTTATATACAATCAAAAAATAAACATAAAGCTCTAATAGAGAGGCATTCTTAAGGATAAACTAGTAGTAATTACAGAAAGCGTTATGATGAAGAGAATCACTCTAATAGAAGGCTCCTGGTATAATATTAGTTCCCTTTTCTCTCTGGAACTATTATGAAGATCTCCTCTTCTATGCTATTCTATCAGAATATTGACTCTCGTTATAACCCCACTAGAAATAATAGCACAACGGTTATAACCCCACCTATCGTCGACTATTTGTGTTGGTGTTATAACGAAAGTAAACTTTTGAGTAAAAATTTTAAGAGTTATTAACTCCAAAAAGCTCAAAAGGCCCGTTTTTCAATCTATTTTTTTTTCTTTTGAAAATTTTTCGCAAATTTTTCATTCAATTTTTATTCAAATCCAACAACTAAAGAACTTTCCATAATTGCATATTGAGATATATAATAAGTTGAGAGAACAATAATTTCATTAGCTGGTTCTATTCCAGCATATTCTAAAAGTAGTAAAGAATCAGAAATGAAGAAGAAAATATAGCCAATAAATCGAAGAACGTCTTTCTAGAAATTTTAATTATTATTTATTAAATTTGAATAAAATCATGATTT
The DNA here is from genome assembly GCA_000172435.1 of Meloidogyne hapla. Taxonomy (NCBI): domain Eukaryota; kingdom Metazoa; phylum Nematoda; class Chromadorea; order Rhabditida; family Meloidogynidae; genus Meloidogyne; species Meloidogyne hapla. The sequence continues at coordinate 16,040 of ABLG01000101.1, read as the reverse complement.
TAAGGGGACGACTACTTGGCATTTTGTCTAATTTTGCCGTAATGGACATTTTGTCAAATTTTACCGTATTTGACATTTTGTCGTAGTTTGCCTTACTGGACGTTTTGTCATATTTTACCCTTCTGGGCGTTTTGTCAATAATTGCCCTGTTGGACATTTTGTCAATTTGTCTTATTGGACATTTTGGCGATTATTCATTAATACAGCAAAAAATGTCCAAAGGGGAAATTTTGTAAAAACATGGAAACGATTACAGTATTTTTTGGTTATTGGGTTCATTTTTTTGAATTTACCCTTTAATTTTTTAAATAAAAAATTGTTTCCAACCATTTTCCTCGTTTCCAAAGCTAAAGAACTGCTTGCAATTATAGCAGTAGATAACACTCCACCATAAACAATTAATGTAGAAATAACAAATGGATGTCTAGTAATTTCAGGTAATAAAAAATAATAACAAATAGTCAAAGTATATAAATAAAAAGGTATTGCTATTTTTAATAAAATTCTTTTAATTCTTGGAAAATATTCAAACTGAAAATTAAAAAATTAAATTTTAAGTAAATTTTGTCTGCAATTAATATTGTCTCTATTATAAACACACACTCTCTAACAGTGTCATTTCTTTTTCTATACAGAATCAGAAAACTTTATTTCTGATTCTCTTTGTAAATTACTTCAGTTTCTCTTACTTCTCTTTGTCTTCTTTCCGGAAAAAGTTAAGGAAAATGAATAAATTAAGAGAGGTTTTCCGGAAAACAATTTTTTGTGTCTATACCTATTTTGCAACTTATTTAATAATAAAAATTTAAATAATCTCCTATTATATAATCGCAACAGAAAGTCGGAAACCCTGTGAATCAACTGGCCGCCGTTTCCTGCTAGGAGGGGGAAGTAACTGTAGTCATTCATTTGATTACAGTATGCAACCTCTGGACATACTCGGTTACACTGCGGTGTATCTCCCATTGTGGGAGAAAAAAGTATTGTTGAGCTCACATACTTGCGAGCATTAGAACGCGAGATGAGACGTCAACTCCTGTTCTAGCGCAAGAGCTGATACTAGCTCGATGCTGTGTCCTCCCTAGCGGTTGTATTCGGATGGAGGGCTCAGTTTTCTCATTTATGAGGGTTCACTAAAATTTTTTCTTTCCCTTTAATAATAATTCAAATTATTTTTTTGGAATTTCTCTGGTCAGACAAAATTGAGAGAGTCTATGTTTATAAGAGACAAATTTTGAACAGACATTTAAAAAATTTACCATATAAAAAATATGACAAAATCCAAAAGCTACAGCCCCCGCAGAAAAAGCCAAATGTGGATTTGGTAAAGCACTTATCAAAAAATCTCCAAGTGCAGCAGAAAAAAGAGCAGCAGAAAGAAAATGTTTTTTATTTGAAAACTTTTCTGATATTTTTGCTGTCGCAAGTAAATTTTCTTCTTTTATTTTTAATTGACTAGAGTCATTGCCAAAATGGACGGCAAAAGCCAAAAATAATAAAGGAAGGAGTTTTCTGTTTGAAAAATTTTTTTTTAAATTTTTAAAAATTTTATAGGCTGGCAGAAAATCTAAAAACTTACAAAATACTGTAACGAATTCTGTTTTCTTCAGCATTAAATCCATTAGTGTTGTCATAAAAGAATACAATTAAGAGAATGTAAATACCAAGCAAATGGGCATTTGGTAATGAAGGCATTTTAATTAATTAAAAGAGGAATATTATGTATAATTCCTCAAATTAATTTTTTTATCTCAACAAAGATTTGTCTAAAAATTAATTCGTTTAGATTTAAAACTTTTTAGATTTCATATTCCAGAAAAGTTATAAAATTATATCAAACCCTGACATCCTGGAAATTTAGGGAAAATTGGATTCGGGACAAAAGAACAAGAAAATCCTTTCATTTAAAGAACTCTCGTTATAACCCCATTATAATGTTAATGAGAATATAATTAAACAAGGAGGCTTTTCAATAGAATTTTTTTCGAATCCAAATCCTTATATAAGCTATTTAACGGACATTTCCAAGTTTCTCCCCAAAATCAATTCGGATCTAACCCCACAACGGTTATAACACCACCCATTTTCTGTCCCTAGAGCTTTGGGGGGATATAATGGGAGTTAGATGTAAAATTTTTAAATAGAACTATAAAAAATCTTTTTGTTAAACATAAAGTGAGGGAAAATAATTTTCCATAGATGGAAGCTTAAAATAAAAATAAAGTGTATTTCTTTTAATGTTCAACTGATCGAAAAAAAGAATTAGATTTTTATTCTCTGCTAGACTACAATAAATATATTTTTTTGAAAAAGCTTTTTCTCCTCCTCTTTTCCACCTTTTCTGTGTCAATCAACAAAATAATTCTATATTTATTATTATCATTTGCTCTGCTAGACTACGAAAATTGTTGAAAAGCAAATGTTTTATGAGTGGAAAATGAAAAGGAAAGAAAAACGAAAAGATCCTTTCCCTCAATTTTCGTCACGTTTAAAAGCAAAACTTGGGACATACTTATGACGTTGTTTGGATTGCACTCTTTTAGTTAAAAAAATTTGATAAAAACCTCGTGGTTATATTTAAGGTAATTTTTTATTATTTATGGTTTTAACATAGAAGATCGCAAATTAAATTTAAAAATTGATGGAAGTCGAGAGGATGATCCAGAAAATAGACTTTTCCTTTAGGCAGAAAATGGATAAATGGTAATTTTGGGCTTCGCTGTACCTGACAATGGAATTACTTTTTACATAGTAGGCATAAAATAAAATTAGTCTTCATAATAAACTAGATATAATTATTAGACCGAGAAGAGATCTCAGTCGGAAATCTCGATCGAACCTCGAGTCCGGTCTCTAATAATTATTATAACCTAGAAGTAATTATAGAGGGAGCATTATTAATATATTATAGAGTAATAAGATATTTGAGTGGTAATTAAGGTTGACGAACAGCGTATACATCAGGGACTGCCCGTTGCGAATTACTTGATTTTCTTTTTTATTTATTCCACTTGTTTTTTTAACATTTAAATTTTAAACATAATAATATAATAATATTGTTCATTAACTTGTAATTTAATTGCAGTTTTATTCCTCCTATCAATATCCAGGGGCTGTTCTCGGTGGCGGACAATGGTCACATCCACCTTGAGATCCATTATCTCCTGCTTTACCAGGACCGCCTGGACTTCCAGGGTTTCCAGGTGGTCCATCAGGTCCTTTATCGCCTGCTGGTCCTTGTCCTCCAGGCTTTCCAGCTTCTCCAGGTATTCCTGGGTGACCTTCCAACCCAGGTTGACCGTCCGCTCCGGGTGGGCCAGGAGGTCCTTGCTTAGGTGCTCCTTTAAATTTGAATGCAAATATTTTCTATTGGACATTGTTGTACTTTACCTTCGCTAAGTGATCCGGGGGTTCCAGGCTCTCCAGGCTTGCCAGGCTCTCCGGGATGTCCATCAAGTCCAGGCGGTCCAGGTGGACCTTTAGGCCCTGGTTTTCCTCCTTCACCTGGAGGTCCACTCTCTCCAGGGCTTCCTGAAGGCCCTGGTGGTCCCTGAGGGCCTGGACGGCCGTCTTGTGGCTGTTCGCATGTTTGACATGGCTCAACTTTAGGTGGTGGTGGGGGCGGAGGAGCTGAAAAATGACAATTTAAATAATATATCTAATAATTATTGCTAACCATCTTGTCCAGGATTTCCAGACTTTCCAGCCTCTCCAGGGTGACCATCTGGGCCAGGGGGTCCTGGGGGACCTGGCGGTCCTGCTGGCGACTGTCCACAACCACAGCATCCGCCACCTCCACCTGAAGATACACTAGATGTCACTGCAGCTGTTTCTCCGTAAGATGTGGCACTTGTTGGGGCAATTGCAGGTTTAGAAGCTGGAGGTTTCTTTACAACTGCCGCTTCTCCACCCCCGTAGACTGGTGCCGGTTTTTCAACAGGTGCCGATTCACCACCGTATCCAGCTTGACGCGTATGACGATGTGATCCACCCATTTCAGCAAGGATTTGGGTACGAGTTACCTAAAAAGGCAACAAATATATAGAAAATGTGATAATTACATAATTTTCAGACAAACTTCTCTCAAAATATTTCCGGCTCTCAATTTGCAAAAATCAAGTTCATCATTCATTTGTGTGCCAAATTGTTGAAAGTGTTGATAGGCTAAAGGTACTACCAAAACACATATTAAAGTCGCCACAGTAGAGAGACAAACACCAAAAAATGCAAGTGCTCGTAAAGTTTCAGCTTCACGGCGACCTCTCTCTTCTTCCGAATGGATACCCATTTTTGTGTTTGGATTGTTTCTTTTTGAATTTTTGCTAGGTTCTTACTGGCTTTTATGTAGCAGCTAATGCTCAAAAAATGCTCACACAAAAACTGGTTGTTGCCTTTTCTAATGCCGCCCTGTCTGCACAAAAGTCCCGCTAAGTTAATCAAAAGGTTTTGGTAAGTTAAAAAAAAAGAAAAGGAATTGTTTTGCTTTTTTAGATTGGAAAAAATATAAAAAATGTTTATATATCTTCTTTGATTGAATGGGGTATATATAAAGCTTAATAGGCGGATTTTTATATAAAAGTATGAATAATTATAAAAAATACGTGAAGGAGATTTTGCGAAAGCGGATAATATATTTATCAAAATAAAAATCATGAAATCTTGTTTGTTTCTAAAAAAAACGGCCAAAGAATTGGCTAGAAATTAAGGAGATAACCAAATAATATTTTTTATAACTGAATATTTTTTAATCAAAAAGATTATAAATCTTTTATCTCCCTCTTTTAATATCCTATTTTATTTATTTCCCTCAAAGTACACAACACATAAATAAACGAAAGAATTGTTGAAAATCTATTTTGATAGATTTATTATTTTATCGACAAACGGGGTCCATCCCAGTTGATCGACAACCAAAATTAATTTTATTATTAATTTTTCGATTTTATTTTTCTTTTTAAAATACTAGTTTGGCTAGAATAATTGGCTAGAATTTACGTAACAAATAATTTAGTATTTATGGAATTTTAAATGTAGAAGATTGACAACTAAAAAAATTGAAATAAAAAAGAAAAATTAAATTGAATCTTTTTTAAAAATTCTGAATTGAAATTTTCATAAACAAATAAACAGGCTTATTTTTATGTCGAAAAATCTCAGCAAATTGGAAATTGGAAAAATGGGCAATTTTCAGAGCATTTCAATTTCTCATATTTTTTTTGATTTCTATTTTCCAAGACTATTTTTTTTATTAAAAATGACGCATACAAAACGATGATTATTTCATTTAATTAGATAAATAAATTTAATCATAAAATTGAGAAAATAAAATTAAACATTCTGATTTGAATGTATTTGATAAAAATTACTTTCTGTTCCTTTTAAAATAATTAAATATTCTATTTCTGTTATTAATTAAAAATTAATTAATTTTTTAAGGAGAAACAGAAAGCTATAATTAAATTTAAAATAAAAAATTAGAAATAATATACAAGCTGAGTAAGTAAAAATGAGGAATTGCTATACTATACAATGATGACAAAAGAGATTTCATTTTTAGTAGCCTGGCTGTGTTCGAGGAGGAGGACAATGATCACAAGCACCTCCTTTGCCAGAGGGTCCATCATTGCCTTTAGAGCCAGGGATTCCAGGATTTCCTGGTGGGCCTGGCGGACCTAAGCAGAATTTTTAATTGTCAAAAACATAATATAATTAAGAAATAATTACCAGCATCGCCTGGGGGTCCAGGAGGTCCAGGTTGAGGATTAGACTGTTTTTTAAAGATTTTGTTATATTTATATTGTTATAATAAAACTTACAGCTTGTCCAGGCTGCCCAGCTTGACCAGGCGGTCCCGCCGGTCCTGGAGGGCCAGGAGGACCGGGAAGATGGCCTAATAAGAGTTGATAACATAATAAATAAATTAAAGTTAAAATTACTTTCTTGAATTTGTCCGGGCGGTCCTGGAGGACCACCTTGTCCATTTCCTCCTGGAGGACCTGGAGGGCCTAAAACAATGGATTATTTATGAAATAATTTATATTTATAACCTGGAGGCCCAGGGGGTCCGGGAAGAGCTGCAGCACCACTGTAAGTGAGATTACTTTATTTAATTTATCTTTCAACTTACTATCCGCCTTCGGGCGATGTTCCATCTGTTCCTTTATTGCCAGACGGGCCCTTTGTGCCTGGGGGGCCTGGCGGTCCAGGGGGCCCTGGGGGGCATGTCTGACAGCTGCTAACTTTTGGAGCTGGAGGTGCAGCTATCTCTTCCCCTGGGGGTCCATTTCCTCCAGGGGTTCCGTCTTGACCTGGTGGCCCATTGCCTCCAGGTGGTCCAGCGGGTCCTGGGGGACCAGTTGTGCAAGCACATTGTTGCCTGGTTACTGCTCCAGTTGGGCCTCCTCCACCTCGAGAATATCCACCACCACCTCCTCCTCCACCGCGCGAATAGCTACCACCAACTGCAGAACTCTTTTGAGCATATCCGCCACCTCCTCCACCACCGCCACCGGAAGAATAACCTCCGCTAGCTGCGAAAACAACGCATAATTATTTATAATTTTTCATGTTTAAATAATTACATTTCTGTGCATATCCTCCACCACCTCCTCCTCCGCTAGAATATCCGCCACCACCTCCACCACCACTCTTTGCATAACCACTAGATGGTCCAGTCGAATAACCCTTACTAACTCCGCTCGAATATTGTGGTGGAGCAACATGATACCCTCCTTGACGTTTAATACGGGCAGGTGTTCCAGTAATATGTTGAACCTTTTAATTTGTTATCTTTTAATTTACTTTTATATATACTTTAACATATTCCTCCCATAACCCTTCAGTGCGATGATGGCAAAATGCAAGTTCTTCTTGTAAAGAAGACTGTACATACTGCATATAATTATAAAGCATCGGCACTGCTATTACTAAACAAAAAATAATTTTATAAAGTAAACTACGGTTATAGGACCTCATGGATACAAGCCCCCTCAGATTATAAGACCCCCATATTCCAATATATTGTATTATTGGAATATTCGAATATTGTATTCCAATATTCGAATATTAGCTCCTCTAATGGCCGGCCCCTTAGGGGGTCTTATAAGCGGAGTCGACTTTATTAAGATTAAAATACCGGCAGTCAAAACTGCAGCTGTTCCAATCATAACACTAATGAAAGCACTACGCCTTAAATTTTCTGCCTCCCTTAGCAAAGTCTGCTTTGGATCATCATCAATTTCATGTTCTCCTCTTCTTACCCTTCTATCCGGTATATTCATTTTACAACCAGCTAAAAATTGTGGAAAGAAAATAAGAGAATAATTGAGCTAAAATGTACTCTGAACTTAATTGCAGAATATTTGAGGAAATTTATTTCAGAAAAAAAGCTTTAATGGGTTGCGCGTGAATGGGAAGAGGTAAAATTTTCTTAATGAGTTCGTTCCCGCATTTTTATTTCTCAAATAAAATTTTATTTGATTGGCGTTTATTAGTGACTAGTGACAGTCGTCGCTCTTTTATAAGCTTTCAAACTTTCTAAAATTAATTCGTCTAAAAATATGTTCAAAATTTCCTTTTTCCCCGTCTTTACATACTTCTTATGTTTACACCAAACCATTAATTTTAAAGCCCGTCCCATATTTCATGGCCAATTGACTTTCTTTTTACGCAAATTTTTGTCGTTCGTTCACCATTGTTCTTTATGAGCATTGCGAAAAAATTTTTAAAAAATTGTTGAGAAAGTCGCGTAATGAGTTAACCGGCTGTCCTTGCTTTTATTTATTCTCTCTTTTATTTATTCTCTCTTACTCCATCATTTTTATTCTTTTTTAAATTTATGCTTCTTTATTCTTCTTTTTCCTTTCTATTTTTTCTTAATAATTTAACAAGTTCCACTATAATTTTTTAAATTTATTTGTTTGATTGAGCATAGAGGCCGACTGGAAGAATGTTTAATTGTAAACCGTTAAAAAGCAAATTTTATGAAGGTCATTAAACCAGACAACTTTTCGCGCTTTTTGTTCTGAACACTAACAAAAGATGTGATATTTTAATGATCATGTACCAGTTGATAAAGAAATTGGTGGCCATGCCGCGGGGAAAATTATTTTTTTAAACAAAATATTTTAAATTAATTCTTTAAAAACTAAATTTTGATTGATCATTTAAATACTATTTAAATTAAAAATCAAATCAAAAATAAATTTTTTTAATTGGCCACCTGAATTTTGAGGGTATTGGCATACCGTATTTCCTAAAAAATACCACTCTTGAGGATGATTGAATAAAAATAATCCCCTGCTCTAAATACCTCTAAAATAGTCATCCTTTAAAATAATATTCCATAACTTTCACTGAAAATTTTTCATAAAATAATAAAAATTTATGTCTTTGAGAAGAATATTTTGGGTAATATTCTATTAAATTTTAGAAAATTATTTTATATTTTTGTATAAAATTTGCGAATAAAATAGTATAAAATAGCCCCTCCCTCTAAAATAATCCCCCTACAGAGGATTGAAAAATCTTTAATGAATCTTTAAAAAGTTTATTTTAAATGAAATAAAAAAATTAAATTCTTGTTAAAAAATCAATCATTTAGATATAGTATATATTTTAATATTTAAATCTTTGTTCAATTAAATTTCTCAAAGATTTGTGTTTACAACTTTTTGCACTAATAGCATCACTTATATCAAGCAAAACACCTTGGAAACGAACTTCAATAAAAACAGTTGGGGATATATTGTCATTTGGACATTCTAGACGATAACCAATATGTTGACCCTTTAAAGGAATTTTCAAAAAAAATTTTAAAATTTTTTTTGAAAAAAATTTTGAAAATTTTTTGAACCTGTTCAATATTTTGACGTCCTAAAGGAAGAGATTCAAGAAAGCGAGCATTGTAGATACGAACTTCATAATCTAATTTAAAATTTTTAAAAAAGTTAAAAAAGGTTATCAGTAGGGTATTAAAAGTGATCAGTTGGGTGTTGACTATTTCTGGTCATTTGGTCAATTGAATGAAACCTTGGAAATTGCGCTTTAGATGCCTCTCATTATAATAACACAATTAATGGGAAAGATTATAGGGGTTATAACTATTGACTTAAAAATAACGTTATAAAGGGAGTTAAATGTCCTACTAAAATAAATTCTCTATTATGGACCTCTCACTATTAGGGACCTTTTCCCTGCCAATTTTTCCATCTTCCGAGGAGTTGAGATTTAAAGAGGTCAAAAATTAATTTAAAATTCTACCATTCCACTTTCCAGCCCCAACAATAAATATTCCTTCATTAGTACATCCAGTGTATGCCTGCGCCCCAGGTTCACTATTAACTCTAATTCTTCCAACTAATTCACCTTCAATAGGTGAATAAATACGTGGAGTTCCCCATTGTTCCTCTAAATTATTTTCTTCTTCTTTTTTCTCTTCAAAAGAATTTTCTTCATCATTTTGTTGAATAATATCTGAACATTTAATTTCCCATCCTCTAACACCATTAAAACGACTTTTTTGAAAAATTTGGAAATTTAGAAATTTTTTAATTTTGTTTGTACCTATCAAATTTAAATGGCGGTCCTTCCAAAGCATTAACTCTGTTTGTCTCGCATACCTGATTAATACACATACCTTTAAAAGAAATTGAGATTTTAGTTGTAATGCTACCACATGAACCGTCCAAGACAAGTGCCATTATATCTGGGGAGCCTACGATTGAGACAGTCCACTGCTCTTATATAAGCGGTGTCCTTGTTTACATGGTGCTCTTATAAATGGAGTTTTTTCATAGTGTTGCCCGAAGTCCCTCTAAAAGTAATCCCTCTCCATTATGGTCCTAAAGAAAGTCTAAAGAGATCATAGAAATTCCTTGTTGTTTACTAACAGATGTTCTCTCTAATCGTTGCCAGGGGCATCTCAGACTAAGTTATGAGTTTATCCCAATTTTTTAAAGAACAAACAATCAATTAAATGATGTGTTGGATCAATCGGACGTCCTTCCTTGTTTAAATAAACTCTAACAAAATTTTCTTCTTTTCGAGGACGTTGATATGCCATTTTTGGTTTATTCAATTTCAATCCACATTCAATATCCAAAGCTACACCAATTTTTTGCCCAGCATGGACATTTCCACTATAGCGAAATAAACGAACAGAGCCAATTAGAACATGATAACCTTTTTAAATTTTTATTTTGCCTGCTTCCAGAAAAAATCCGGAATTTTGTTCTCTGCCCTCTAACCTCTATATATTGCAGAGAAAGAGAAAGTTTAGGTTCAATTAATAAAAAAGAGAGTCACAAAAGAATGTTTGCTCACTATTTAATATTTGAATTTAAATAATCCCCCTTCTTATATAATCAAATCTGAAGGCAAGGATTGTGTGGACCTACTGGCCGCCGTTTCCTGTTAGGAGTGGGAAGTGGTCGTGATTACTTGATTGCAGACTGCAACCCTGAGAATCGTTACACGAAAGTGTATCTCCCATTGTAGTGGGAGAGGGGTTGCCGGGTCTATCCCGCCCCCGCGGGTGTCCGTAAACGTATACGTATACGGCACTTATTTCGTCCCTTGCAGTTGTATTCGGATGGATGGCTGGTTTCTCGTTATGAGGGGTCACTAAATTTTTTTCTATGGCTGAATCTTTCATTTAAAAAAATTTCTCCTCATACCCTGCCATTGTCCTTTTCCATCAATTCTAACTCCACGGTCTGGTTTACATACAGCCAAATTCTTTTTAGTTTCAGGCGTTCCGATTTCATCTTGTCCATTTCCATCAAAAGGTCTCCAAGCAGAAATTTCCCCTTCAAAAGGAGAATAAACAAAACTTCCTTCTCTACAACTCAAATCAACGGCTTCAACAAATTGATCATTTCGTCTTTAAATTAAAATTTTATTTTAAATAAATAATAGGTGCCACAAGGAACGGCTATTAGGAGAAGTATTTTCTAAAATAATTGCCCTGGGTAATTATTTTTTCAACCTCTCGCTGGGAGGGGGTAATTATTTGAGAAAATACGGTATATCCTGAGGGTTAGCCAGAGTGTGAGAATATGTCGAAAAGATTTATGTTTAGAAGCCTGGCTAAAGTGTGGTCAAAACTTTTACAAAATTCTTGAACGTAATCCAAACTAAGGTTTTAATGTTCGAAAAGAGTATTTTTTGAGTGATTTATTAATGAAATATAGAAATCAGGAGAAATAGAGAGGAGAGGAAATATTTCTTCTTTTTTAGACTCCGTCCTTAAGGGTAATAATTAAATATCAACACCTTAAGGATTTATATTCCCCACCAATTCCATCAGAACCAAGACGAATTATTCGATTTACAGGGTGTCGAGAATCGGTATCAGCAGAACAAATAGTCTTCATACAAAATCCATTAACTAGAGAATTTTTAGAATTTATTTGGAATTTTTTTTTAAATTTCTAACCTTTATGGAGGTAAAGCGAAAATAATAAAATTAATTTAAAATAAAATTGAAGCATTTAAAAAGAATAATTTTTTAACTAAAAGTCTATAAATGAATTATAAAAAATAAAAAATATTATTGATTAAAGCAATAAATAATAATAGACTTCATTTTTGTTATCTATTTTTAAGCGTCCAAAGCCTTATCAAGGTCAGATAATTATTTTAACAACAACCTTTATTTAAATAATAATATTAGCAAATTAAAAGAGAAAAATATAAGAAAAAAAATTTTAAGGAAGAAAACGGGAAAATATGTTTAAAAAATTTTTAAAGTTTGAATATTTCATATATATAGCTTTTCGCCGGAAATGCTCGGAGACGGATTTTGAAAATCCGTCTCTTGGTATTGCGTCTCTTGTAAAATCCGGAGCTTTGTTTTGTCAATTCCCCAAAGCTCCTGCTGCACACCCATAAAGATTGCATAAATGGATGATGGAAGAAGAAAGCTCGAATAAACGAATACGGTATCTGAACCACCTTTCTACGTCTTTTTTGTAGAGAAATTAATTTTGACATTCAACTGGCCATTAAATTTTAAAATTAAAAGTAATTTTTTTAAATTATTAAAAAAATAATTTTTAATTTTTTGTTTTATGTTCATAAAATAAACAGATGAACACCTAAATTTGTTGTTTTCAAAGAAGTTTTTTGGTTTGTTAGTTTCTCGTGTTTGTACGATTCTATTTACCAAGATTCAGAGTCCCTAAAAATTGATATTTTGATTAACGATCTTTTGGGGTAACAATATTATGTCGATCTTTTGGGCTAAAATCTTTCGATCTTCCGGTTGATCCCTATGGTATCATTCTGATTTTTAAAATATTTTAAATTGTTCTAGATTAATCTTAAATAATAAAATTATTTTTTCTCATTAAAATATATTTAATCAACAACAAAGAGCAATACAATTTCCTGCTTTTATCACTAAATTATTTTTAGACAAAAATTCCTGTAAAAGATAGAGGAAGTAAATGGTCAACTTCTACTTTATTTTTTATAAGTAAATTAATATGTAAAAAAGAATTGTGTGGTGTTTAAGTTAAACGTGTTCTGTGAACAATTAACGAGGAAAAATAGATATAACATAAAGCGGTTTGCCTTTTTTGTCTTTTGATGGATATTTCCGAACCATAGAGAGATAATCGGCATTTGCTATATAAATAGATGAAAAATATAATGAAGCTAGTTTATTTTTATTAGTTGAGATATCCATTATCCATTTTTATTTAATTTTTTGAAAATTAAATATTTACTATAAAAGCTCTAATATCCTCTCTCTAGTCATTTATTTTTTTGAGTTTTTGAGTGTTTAATGAGTTCTTTAATAAAGACGGTGGAGAGTGTGACTGTCAATTAAAGCTTTTATGGTTATATATTTTTAGTTTTTTACTTTTAAGGCGAGAGGGTCACCGATTGTCCTTCCGTCCCTCGAGTACCTTTTTCACGTTGTTCCTCCGCTTAACGGCGATATGGAACCTAAAGAGCAGTTTTGCCTTAAAGAGACGGTAAAATTTTGAATTTTTTTCTTTTGAAAAAATTTTAAGGATGAGCACCGTCAAATGCGACGAATTGCTTTTGTAGCGGTTGTTGTTTCGACGGTATTAGAAATAATTAAAAAATATTTTAAAATATACATTTAAATAGGTTGCAGTAATTGCTTCTGTTGTAACTCTTCCAATGCTCTATAGTTATGTACAATCTTTCCAAAGTCATTTAATTGTAGAAATTGATCATTGCAAGGTATTTGCTTTTACCAGACTAATAAACAATTGCTCTGGGATATAACTTCTTTGGTACCTTTTTCACGTTGTTCCTTATTAAAATATATTGCCTGCTCCTTTGGATGATAATTTTATCCAAAGTCTTTTCCCGAGCAGAATAAATTTTGATTGACGAAATTTCCGGACTTATTAACTTGCGAGATTTTGATGTAGAGAACTGACACTAATTAACCTTATTTAGGCAAAAAGTCGAGATATGTGGCTAGAAATGACAGCCCTTCAAATTGGAAAGGGACACGTAAATCGAGTTAAGCGTGGTTGGCTCTTTGGCCAGTGGGTACCAGAAAATGGTTATGAACCTGCACAGACTGGCCCTTCGAATACTGTCCAATCAGCAATAGCTCAAGGCCCAAGTGGAGCAACCTATGGACAGGGAGCTGCTGGATATCAACCCGTTGTTGCTCCAGAACCTGCTCCAGTTTGTTGTACATGTCACCAAGGACCTCCTGGACCTATTGGGCCTGAGGGAGAGCCTGGACCTGATGGAGAAGATGGACCCCATGGAAAGGATGGGACTAATGGAAAAGACGCACAAATTTTGCCTGCTCCTTTGGAGCCTCCCTGTATTATATGTCCACCTGGACCTGCTGGTCCTCAAGGCCCTGCTGGTGCTAAAGGACCACCTGGACCTAAAGGATCGCCTGGAGAGCCACCAAAAGATGGTTGGAAGACTGTTTAATAATTAAAATTATTCACAAAATTTTAAAGGAGTTCCTGGTGAACAAGGAATGGCTGGACAACATGGTCCACCTGGTATGTGCATTTACAAAACATTACAATTTAATTTTACCATTCTAAATATTTAATAAAACATATAATTTCAGGACGACCCGGACGTGAAGGACCAAGAGGAGCACCTGTCAGTTTTAATTAAAATTTACTTTTCTCAAAATTTCTCTTATTTTCAGGGTTCTCCGGGTCGTCTCATCCCCGTGCCTGGTCCTCAAGGTCCAGCTGGACCCCCAGGAATTGTTGGACCACCAGGGGCCCCTGGAGCGCCTGGACCTCCTGGTCAATCATTTGAAGGTCCTCCTGGACCTCCTGGAGAGCCTGGACGTCCCGGACGTGAAGGTCATCCTGGCGGGCCGGTAAGTTATTCTCTTATTTTTGAAGTTAATTTATATTTTCTATCAAATAGGGACCTGCTGGACCTCCAGGACAAGATGGAGAAAAGGGCAGTTGTGAACACTGTCCAGGTATTTAAAATCTGTTTAAGACTTTCAATAATATTTTCACTTTTTTCAAAGAACCTCGTACTCCTCCCGGATATTTCGCGGAGGCAAGTGCAAAAGGTGGTGGATATCATTAATTATTGTGATATTAAACTATTACTTATATTTTCTGCAATCAAAGCAAAGAATAGAAAGAAGAAACCAGTTAGGAAATTAAAAAAGAAATAAAGAAAAATCAGTCAATCCTTTATTCGCCTTCAATCATCATCAAGAAGCTTAATTAACTTAAATTACAAATTTAATCTCATCTCTCTTTCCCTCTGTCTTAATTTTGTACTCTTTCTTACAACACAATTTAATTGTTTCCGGAAATTATACAAATCGGGGTGTGCGCAAAGATTTATGACTTAGAAGAACGCCAAAACTTGAAATTGGCGTTTCATTGGCGCACATCAAAGTTTTGTATGATTTCACAACTTTATTTGTCTGCCCTTTTTTATTGTTTGTCAGTTGGTTGTTTTTATAATGAAGGCGTGTGGCCGTGGTCCTGGTCCGATCATCGCAGCCCAAAAAATTTGTTGGAGTGTTTCATATCTCTGTCTCTTTTTTTTATAATTATTTTACCTTTTTTAATTTGTAAATTTTCTAAAAAGCAAGTCAAAAGAATGTCAAATAAAATACGGAAATTGTTATTTAAATCCTTTTTTCAAGAATTAAATAAATACAAATATTCTTAAAATTGATTTTAATTCATACTTTTTGTAAAAATTTTTTCAAAATATATTTAGAGTAGAGTACGTCGAGTACCGAGTAATTGGGAAAATACCGAGTTCGAGTAATGCCGAGTTTGAAAAACCCGAGTTCGAGTACGAGTTCAACTTTTTAGGCCGAGTTCGAGTACGAGTAATTCGAGTAAATCGAGTATTTTTAATAAAAATTTCTCAAAAATAACAAATTTAAAAAAAAATAACAAATTTTTTAAATTTATTCATCATTATTATTATTCAAAATTTTTTTCAAAATTTATTCAAAATTTTCTCTACCAATTCACCAGATAATCTAAATTTTTATAGTTATTGTTATATAATATTGAATTCTACAAAATATATATGAATTGTATAAACGAAGTTGAAGCTAACAAGTTATGATTTGTTCTATATAGAGATCTAATTCTACAAAATATATATGAATTGTATAAACGAAGTTGAAGCTAACAAGTTATGATTTGTTCTATATAGAGATCTAATTCTACAAAATATATATGAATTGTATAAACGAAGTTGAAGCTAACAAGTTATGATTTGTTCTATATAGAGATCTAATTCTACAAAATATATATGAATTGTATAAACGAAGTTGAAGCTAACAAGTTATGATTTGTTCTATATAGAGATCTAATTCTACAAAATATATATGAATTGTATAAACGAAGTTGAAGCTAACAAGTTATGATTTGTTCTATATAGAGATCTAATTCTACAAAATATATATGAATTGTATAAACGAAGTTGAAGCTAACAAGTTATGATTTGTTCTATATAGAGATCTAATTCTACAAAATATATATGAATTGTATAAACGAAGTTGAAGCTAACAAGTTATGATTTGA
>ABLG01000104.1:0-25631 GCA_000172435.1 Meloidogyne hapla | reverse complement strand
CCTCCAAATGCTCCATTCTTTTGTTTTTGGACAAAAATCGACATTGCCATTTTCTTGCAAACAAGAAATGTTTTTATTTTTAGAACAACCATTTTCTAAAATATTTTGTTTTTCTATGATTTTCTCTGATGTTTCATGAATTTCCGCATTTTTTGTTTTACTCTTCTTTGTTTCATTTGATTTATTGCTTTCAGGAAATTTAATTTGCAATTTTTGTGTAAAAAGTGGAATGAGTTTATCAGCAGTTTTAATACTTTCTAACCATTTCTCAGCATTCTTCTCATTCCCAATCAAAATTTTTTCTGTTATCTCAATTTTTGAAACTAGAGAAAACAAATTTTCGTATAATACTTTAGCAGCTTCGTTTAACCAAAAATACATATGAGCACAACGGTAACGACGGAGAATTCTCTGGTATTGCTTTAAAGAGATAAATTTGAATTAAATGTCCGCAAATATTTGCGGACAAATTCCTCCCAGAACTTTCTCTTAAAAATTTTTCCGCAACTTTTGTCCGCAATAAAAAAGTTTATCTTAAAAACAATTAAAAAACAAACTTGTTCAGGCTTTTGAAATTCTTTTTCAAGTTTAGAATGAACTTCTTTCGCAGCCATAATTATTTCCTCCAATTTTTTCATTGACTCTTCTTTCCATTCAAACATTGGAGAAATGAAATCTTGTCTTCTTTTTGCTTTTTTAATAAAATTTGAATTTTTATTTCTTTCTTCCTTAATTTCATTAGAAATTTCATCCAACTCAGAAATTGGTTTTATTATGAAATTTTCGAAATTTTTAGCTTCTTCGAAATATTTCAAAAGATTATCGGGTATTGTATTCCATGAGGTTTGTGAAGATATTACTTTGGTAAAAATATTTTGACATTTTGAAAGGGTTTCTCTGAAAATTTGAGATAATTTGAAGAAAAAATTAAAAAATTCTGTTTTATAAAAAATCCCCCTTTTACCAATGTCCGCAAATATTTGCGGACAGAATATATTTTAAATATTTACTTTATTGGCTCCAAAGCTTGTTCATTTCCATATTCCATAAACAACAAATCTTCCCATTCTTTTTTGTTTTTATCAAATTCTTTTGACAAAGAATTGAAATTTGTTTCTAAACCAACTAAACAAGCAATTTTTGCTTCATCTAAAACTTTCTCAACAATTTCTTTTATTTGGTTAATTGAAATGTTTTCCAACTTGTTTTTGGGATTGTTTTCAAAATTGTTTTCGAACATGTTTTTATGTTTGTCTTCAAACTTGTTTTCCAACTTTGTTTCCATCTTGTTTTCCAACTTGTTTTCAAACTTTTTCTCCAACTTAATTTCCAACTTTTCCTCCAACTTTGTTTCCATCTTGCTTCCCAACCTATTATTTTCCAACTTTTTTCCCAACTTGTTTTCCAACTTTTCTTCTTCAAGTTTATCCAATTCTAAAAAAACTTTTTCTTTCAAACTTTCTATTTGATTTAAGAAAATGTTTGGGTCTTGTTTATATGCTCTTTCACTAACAAACAAAACTTCATTAATTAATGTTTTTATTTGTTTAGAATCATTCCCAACATTTCCAAACATTTTCAAAAACTTTTGAAGAGATTCTCTTTCATTTTGTGAAACATGTTTTTGAGTGTTTGTTGTTAAAATGTTTTTAATTAATAAAAACAAAACAAATGTTTTAAAGAAATAATTAATCAAACAAAACATTTTGTATTGATGTTTGGCAACCTTAAATTTATTATGTTTATATTAAATAAATAAAACTTTTTTGTTCACAACAATTTATTTTCTTCAACAAATTTCAACAAATTTATTTTCAACAAATTCAAACAAATTTATTTTCTTCGTTTAGTTTCTTACTGTAATGCTTTACATAAACAGCAGGAACCGAGAAAAATAATATATAAAAAGAGGAGACGATAAAGAAACACTTTTTTATTTTATCGTTTTTTCAAGCCTTTTCTGCTTTTTTCTTAATGTTTTTTATTTTTATTTTTTAATGCGAAGGGAATTTTTAAAAATTGTTAAAAAATAATTCTTTGAGAATTTTAAATATTTTTTAGCATTGAAACAAGGGGAGGGATTTCTTATTTAATATTTTTCAATGAATATTTATTTAAATTCAAAGAAAAATTTTTAAAAAAGAAAATAAAGTTAAAATCTACTTTTCGTTGAATAATTAGAGGATATGACCAAAATTAAGGTCTTTCCTTTCTATTTTATTCCCCCTCCATTCCCTTAACTAAAGACTTTCATAATTCCATTATTGTCTAATGTTAACGAATTTCATAAAGACATATGATAAATAAAACATGTGATTTAAAGAAGAATTTTTATTTAAAATTTTGAAAAATTTTAAATAAAAATTAATGCTAAGGTCTCGATTTTTTAATTAAAATTATTTAAATGCTTCTAATGCTTTGAAAAAGTTAAGAAAACAAAAGAAAACTTGTTTTACAAAATTTTTTCGAAAAACAAAAAAGTTTTTAAATAAATAGAAATGTTTTCCCTCGTTTTAAATTTAAAAAATGTTTTTTAATAATTTTTCAATGAAAAGAAGGAATATATCCCGACCTCGTTTTTAATCGTTTCCTAAACAGACTACTTTAAGATTAATGTCAAATGATAATCAAGTGATTAGAGCAATGTTATATCCCGTGAATGCACTCTTAATAAAAAAAATTTTTTTTATAAAATATAAATATTTTATTAAATAAATAAAATTTATTTTTAATATATTTCTTAAAAATTTTAAGAGTTGAACGTTATAATGAAAAAAAGGAAAAAAAACTTTTTAAGAATGTTCGAAAACAAGTTTTAAAGAAAATATAAAAACAAGTTTTAAAAATTGGAAAGTTGGAAAACATGTTTCTTAAAAACATTTTTGTTTTTCTAAAAAAGAAAAGTTGGAAAAGCAAGTTACCTTTTGTTTTTCAATCTTTTGAAATTTTATAAACATTTTCTACAAACATCATTTTTTTAATTTTTTAATTATTTCATAATTTATTTTAAAAAATTAATTTACGAAATGCTTCAACATCAAAGAGAAAAAAAATTATTTTATTTTTATTTTATTAAATTCACCATGCTTTCACGTAAATATTATTTCTTAAATAAATTCATATGATTTTTTATAAAAATTTTTAACTAAACAAATTTTTGAGAAAAAAATAAAAAGTGCAAATTTTAAAATTTGGCAATTTCTTTTAAAATAATTTTTATTAAAAATATATATTTTATTAAAAATATTCAATTATTTATTTAATTTACTTTTTATTCACGGCAAAGATATAATTAATTATATTTAAAATTCTTCCAAATTTTCCAACTTAAGCAGCTCTCCCAGTTAGCAGCTGATCTCTACAAGAGAGTTATTTTTGAGAAAAATAAAAGTTATAGAAAAAGTAAGTTTTTAAGAAATCCTTCGGATATTTGAAAACGAAAAATCCTCTATCTTCGGATTTGTTTAATATTGACATTCCTTCAAGAAAAAATTAGAGTTTGTAAACTTGGAGATATCTCAACTTCTCTTTATCTCTAGGTATAACTGAGAGTGTTCTCTTTATGTTATCACACTATACCCTCTCTACCTTGTTATTCACCTTAACACTTGATAGAGAAAGAAAAATGATTAATTATTAAAGACGTGGTTTGGGTATAGGGAAGGCATTTTAGAATTAATTTGACATTTTTTAAAATTTCTCTCTTTTGTTTTTTAAAAATTTTAAAGAAAACAATTAATCTAATTAATGTTTTTTGGAGTTTTAATCTCTGAGGAATTTGCGGTCCAAGAAAAATAAGGAAAGTTTGGAGGCTCTTTTAAGCAAATTGTTGTGTTAACCGTTTTAACCATCCAATCTCTTAGCGGTTTTTTTTAATTTTTTATCAAATAGGAGGGGAAGAAACTTCTCAAGATCAATCATTGGAAAATCCAACATCCCAAGGAGACCCGATTATTTTTGAGAATTATTACCTCTCATTTATTCGTTCCCTTTTTGTTTATATTTTCTCAAGACCTATAATAACTTGGTCTTATTTAAAATAAAAAAATAAAAATTCTAAATTTTTTCTTAAAAATAGAAAAATAAAAAAATGATTTTAAAGAAACTTTTCTCCATTTTATTTAATTTGCCTATATTTCTTTTTTTACTGAGTTGTCAATTTGTAGAAATTGAAATGAATAGTAAGATTAATTAATTAGAAAAAAATAAAAATAATTTTTAAAGGAAATTTTTTAACTAACATCGCACCGAAATTACCAGGAATTTTGAGCAAAGCATCAAGAGTAACAACAGTAATAGAAAATGTGGGAGTTAAACAATCTAGCGGATTAATTGGGTAATAAATATTAATATTTTTTTAAATTAAAAAAAAATTTTTTTTTAAATAAAAAGTTGAAGTTTTCAATGTATCAAACATTCCATTTTAAAAGGTAGAAATGGTTGGACCGGTCCCGGAAAATTATGGGGATCTTTTTTAGATTGTAACTGGTCAAAACACATAATTGTGCCCTCAGGGTTTAAAGTGTAAATGTTATTTCTGTGAAAAAAATTGTTTGGGTATGGAATAGAAAAAAGTGTAAGGAAGATACAAACACCCAAAAATTACTCTTTAAATATTTTTATTTATTAAAGACCCAGACCTTCACAAATGCACCCACCTAAAACTAAATCTCCTCATCAATCACCTCACCAATGTCCTCAACATTCTCCTCATCAATATCCTCATCATTTAGAAAATCACCAAAAAATCAATCTGACTACCCACAAATTTCGAGGAATTTCTTCACCTATTTATTTACCATTTTCAGGAAAAGTAAAAATAATATATTTTTTAAAAAATATAAAATATTTTTTTGGATATATTATGGAATTTTTATTTATTTATTCAAGAATATACAGACAGAGTTTGAAATTAATATTGTTGAGAGGGAGATTAACTTACTAAAGTCGGGAACGGGGACATACTAGGCTTTTGAAAGTATCAAAAAATTTCGATTTCGTTTACATTCTTGTTTGAGGCCGTTGCGGTTTTCGTAAATGTTTTTTTTACTGCGAGGCAGCAGTTGTTTCAAAAGTCCGTATTCCGCAAAAAAATCCGCTGTTGCGGACAGCAATCGCCAGGACTCTTTTATAAAGAGAAAGTCCAAATTATCAAAAAAATATTTATTCATTTATTTATTTCCACTTAAATATTTACCGTATTTCTTCTAATAGAACCGCACTCCCTAGTTGAAGCGCACTCCCTAATATAAGCGCACTCTACGATGCGATTGAAAAATAGAAGCGCATGCGGTTCTATTAGAAGAAATACGGTAATTAATATACAATTTTTAAATTTTATTTTTATAATAAAGGGAATTGGTGGATTACTTGATACAAATATAAAAACAAAAATAAGAGCAAATAATAATGTAGTCCAAAAGCATTTGGGCAAACAATTAATAGAAAAAGCACCAAAAACATTGAAAGATTTTGTTTCTAAAATGACAGAGAAAATTATGAATTTAAATGATAAACAAGTCGAAAATATTATTGACAAAATTATAAATACAATAGATAATGTAGAAAAGGTAAAATTATGGAAAAGTCGAAATTTCGGATTTCGAAAAAAGAAAATTAAATTTTGAAATTTGATACTGTCATCCCCCATACAGTCAACTCGCTCTATAGGAAACAGTAGACGCAGTTCGATTGGCTAAACGAGTCTGTCGTTTTAGTAAATGGCATCTTTGAAATGGCATTTTGTCGCATTTTGGCTTTGTTGACATTTTTTGAAAGTGACATTTTGTCGTTTTTCGCTGCTATGATTTTGCGGGCGCCTCTTTTTCTCCCTACTAATTCTTAACGTTTTCTCTAAACATTTCAAGAAAACAGTTGACTGTTTTTCTAGAATAAATTCAAAAATCGAAATTTCGTAATTAAAAGTTTCGGATTTCGAAAAATAAAAAAATTAATTTCTCCTTTTAAAGATTAATAAAAGTTTGAAAAATACACCATCCAATACACCCAAAAACGAAAACATTGGATCGACATTTGATTTGTTAAGTGCCTTAAATAAAAAACTTGAAAAAGAAAAGGAAAATGATATGTGGCGAGATGGCAGAATTTATGACAAAATAATAGAAACAAAAACTTCGGACCTTTTTAAACAAATCTATAAGGAAATTGGCAACTCTGGCTTAAAATTGGATGCGGAAGTGAATAAAAATTTATAAGAAATTTTTAATTAAAATTTAAAGAAGAGAGTAAAAATGGGGGAGGGGGAGAGGATGTTTCAGTGCCCTTTTTGAGAGTCAGTATTTTTCTGTATATATTGAATTTCAAATTCCGGAAAAGTTATTATATTATTTTAAAGCTCTAAATGTGCTGATCTTTTATTTAAAGAAAACCATCCGATCCGTTAATTCCACAAAAAGTTACAGACAAATAAATGAAAAATCACGATTACGCATACTTAATCGACTATAACTTTTTGTGGAATTATTGGATAATTAAGGTCTAGTTAGAAAAAATAATCTGCACATCCAGAGCTTTTGAATGATATATTACTTGTCTAGAAAAGTTGAATAAGAAAATGAGTTATATGCAAAAAAACTGACACTCAAACAACGACACTCAAACGTCGTTGTCCCAAAATCCTCAGAAATTCTTGTAAACTTTTAAAATTTATTTTTAAGATTGA
Organism: Meloidogyne hapla; assembly: GCA_000172435.1. NCBI lineage: Eukaryota > Metazoa > Nematoda > Chromadorea > Rhabditida > Meloidogynidae > Meloidogyne > Meloidogyne hapla. Next base: position 18,949 of record ABLG01000104.1, on the reverse strand, counting down.
CCCGAATGTTGCCAATTCAATTGCTGAAATTCTTTCAAAACACGAAAAAGAAAATTCAAATCATGAAGGGGAAATGACAAAAAGTGAAATTACTGAAATATTTGAATTATTTGGAAAAATGGGTTTTGACGAGAATCAAAAGAATGGAATTGTAAAAATTAAAGAAATATTTGAAAAATATTTTGATGAAGAGAAAGAATATTCTTGAATTTTTTGAGGCTAAAAGTTTATATTTAAATGAACAAAACAAATACAGTCAACGCTCGTTATTAGCGACTCTCTTATTAGTAAACACTCGATATAGGCGACTTCTCTCTTAGGTCCTAATTCTGGGTTCCAAAGGTTACTAATGTTATCAATGTCATTGATGTCGACTTCTCGACGTAAGCGACACTTCCTAATCCCTTTTTGTTGCTACTAACGAGAGTTGATTATTTAGAGATAAATTATTTAAAAAACAATTTATTCAAAACTATATATTTATTTAAAAATTTTTCTTAAAAAAAACTAAAAAGAAAATAAAAAAACTTTCTTTAAAAATTTCTTTAATTTTTTTTTATTTTTATGTACATAAATTCACCTCATTTCGATAAAGATTTAAAAGGGAAAACAAGGAAAAAATGTTTGGAAAAAGAAAAAAAGTTGAGGAGAAAATTTTTTTTTAATTTTTAAATTAGAGAGAAAAATTTTATTAATTTATTGATGTAAAAATCATGGATTTTAATTAATATAAAAATTTATTTAGTTTTTAAAAAAAATTTTAATTAACACAAATATAAATTTAAAAATGACTTTACGTCTGCGGGGCTGAAAAACTTGTAAAAATAAAAATTTTAAATTTTTCACTCAACAAAACAATTTAGTCTTTTTCTCTACCTTTTTCTTTTTTCTCTCACTTATAGTTTGTGTATAGCTATTAAATAAGGTAAAAATCGATTAAAAAAATTTTTAAAGCGCGAGGATTTTTATTTAAAATTAATTAAACACCAAAAATCAATTTTCTCGTAAAAAATACTAAAAATAATAAAAATAATAAAAATTTCAAATTCCGTTATAAGAGACTCTTCAACATAATAGACTTTTTATTTACTTTTTTCTTGCGCTTTCAAATAAAATTTTATTCAAAAAATTTTTTTACTTGCGGAAATCCGCATTTTGCTAGATTTTCCTAATTTTTTTATTAAATTTCATCTCTCAAATCGCCCAAAATTGACTAGAATAATAGAAATTAATTAAACAGAGAAAGTCGAATTTCACGAATTTTTAACCCACAATGAAAATAAATTTTGCGGATTTCCTCAATTCAAAATTTTAAAAATTAAAAAAAATAATAATCATTCCCTTTAAGTTTTTGTGATTTACCGCATTTTTTCTGATTTATTCCTTACAGTCAAAACGGTATTCCTCAACATTTTCCCTGTCATTTACATTTTTATTTAAATTTTTTTTTAATTTTTTAATTGATTTTTTTTGCCATTTTTAATTTGTCTATTTAATTGTTTGTGTTTTGTGAAAAATTGGGCAAGAAAATTTATAAAAAAATTTTATTATAGATGGAGGGAGAGAAAGAGAGGAATTGATTTTTGTAAGGGGAGGTAAGAGTGAAAAAAAAATTTTTGAGGGGCTAACGCTACACTTCGCCTATCATTTACATCGACTTTAAAATTTTTTCCTAAATTTCTTTTTAAATTTTATTTAATGTTTGGGAGAGAGAGAAACTTTACTACAGTAAGGCCAACTAACAATAAGTTTCCTCTCAGCCTAGTTGATAAAACAAAAGCTGGTGTGATAGTTGAGCAGATAAAACAAACAACTTCTCTCACTCAGACCCCGATCCAGTTATTTCCCTATTTTCTAAGGAAGAGTTCTACTTACTATACAGCTTTCCTTAAGTACAAGGAGTAAGGTTTTATAGAAAAATTATTTTTTTAGAGGAGGTGGAATGTTTTTTTGTTTGTGTAAATAAGACTCGATTTTAAGGAGGTCTTTTATTGGAGAGCGGTTTATTTCTGCTTTTTAACACCATTATTTTCAAGATTCTTAATTGTCCGGAGATGGGGCAATGAAAGAAAAAACATCCTTAAAAAAACATCCTTTAATTTTGAAAAGATTTTTAAAAATTTTTTAGAAATGACGTTGATTTTTCAACGTCTCTTTATTTTATTTAAATTTTATTTATTTCTGCTTTTATTGAGCATTCAATTTGTGGAAATAGAAATGAATGGTGCTATTAGACAATTTGGAAGAATGGCAACAGGGGGACTTATAAAGCCCGTAACAGAATTTATTGGTAGACCAGTAACAGAAGTTTTAAAGTATTTATTATCATATTTAGGTGGAGCTGGACGTAGAACTATGGTTGAATTTGGAGGTAATGCGTTAAAAGCGGCGGAACACGGCGGAATCAATAATGGGTCTAAAATTACTGGAATACGAGATGTTGAAGGAATATACAGCTCTAATTTAAACCACAGGTGGAGAGAATTTTTACTTTAAATCCGTTCTACCGGCAGACTTTTGTAGTGTTTATCCCAGACTTCCCCGACATATTCTTTCAGAAATCATTGTCTGACTCTTAGGGCGATCGTGAAAAATATTTTTGTCAACAAAACAATCATTTAAAGATAATTTCTAATGAAATTTTGAGAGGGAGTCGTTTCAAAGGAATTCTAATAATAATATTATCCTGGACATTATTTTCAAAATTTTAGTAAGAAAATCCAATTACTAGCCCTGAAACAAAATTGGGGACTTTGAAGAATCCGAATACTATGAGTGAAGGTATATCCCGGTGAGGTTACTATAAAATGAGTAACTTAAAGAGAAGAAAAAGTTTAAGTTCCAAAGACACAAAAACAGTCAATTTATTTAACCTCAACAATTGCTAAAAACAATTTACATAAAAATAATTTAATTTATAATTTTCTAGAATTTTTTACTTAAAAAATAGTTCAACGACAATTCGTTTTTCAAATATTAACAAAACTATTAACAAAACGCATCCAAATCAAAGGTGGATCGAAATTAAATTTAAAAATCCGAAAATAGAAATTTCGATCCACCTCTAATCCAAATGCACTAAACACTCTTCCCTCATTCTCCTCAACAAACTAAAAAATACTAAAAAAAATTTATAAGAAATTTAAAGTTTTCTAAAAAAATTTTTTTTAAACAGTTCACCGCAAAGTCATCTTTTAGATATTCCAAGCCCTCGTCCGCTCACTCCTCATCATTCTCCTCGACAACAAATCTTTAAACCTAAATACGAAATGCCCTTTATAGAAATGCCAGAATTAAGAGGAGGATCACATGTAGGCAATTATTTCTCTTATTTTCTCCAAAAAATTTCCAAAAATTTAAAAAAAAAACTAAATATATTTCATTTAAAAAGAGCTCAACGAGCTGAGTTTTTTGATATCAAATTTAGTAAGTTTTAGTCAAAATTTTGGACGTAATAAAGACAAAAGGAGCTGAAAAACACCACTTCCAAAACTACTAATTGTCTCATAACTTTGTCCAAAATTGATCGAATGGGATGTTTTTGGTATCATTCGATTCAGCTCTTTGAGTTCTTTAAAATGAGTTATAATTTACGGTGTTTGGAAAATTATAATATTTTTAGGAATTTTAGAAAACACATGGGGACATAAAGGAGATAATTAAATATTTGACAAAAAATTTTTCTTTTTTAGAGAGTAAATGCTGTTTTTGATCAAATAGTTTCTCCTAAGGCCAACAATGTTATAACTCGAACATCCCAAAATATAAAAAAACATGCTGCCGAAATGCTAAACGATATATCTTTTAAAATTGGTTCAAAACTTACAAGAATCAGTGATGAAAAACTTAAAGATATTATGGACAATGCTAAATTGGTAAAAGAATATTTAGATAAGGTTGTTATTTTCGTTGTTTATACTAGGTACTACGTTAAAGGGAAAAAACGAAAGAGAAAGGGGCACTCAAAACGGTAAGGAGAAATAAATGAAGGAAAAAGAGGGGCTAAACTAGAGATTATTCCGCCTTTTTTGCTCTTCCGCCTTTTTTGCTCTTCCGCCTTTTTTGCTCTTCCGCCCTTTTTGCTACTTCCGCCTTTTTTGCTCTTCCGCCCTTTTTGCTCTTCCGCCTTTTTTGCTCTTCCGCCTTTTTTGCTCTTCCGCCCTTTTTGCTCTTCCGCCCTTTTTGCTCTTCCGCCCTTTTTGCTCTTCCGCCTTTTTTGCTCTTACGCCTTTTTTGCTCTTCCGCCCTTTTTGCTCTTCCGCCTTTTTTGCTCTTCCGCCCTTTTTGCTCTTCCGCCCTTTTTGCTCTTCCGCCCTTTTTGCTCTTCCGCCTTTTTTGCTCTTCCGCCTTTTTTGCTCTTCCGCCTTTTTTGCTCTTCCGCCCTTTTTGCTCTTCCGCCTTTTTTGCTCTTCCGCCTTTTTTGCTCTTCCGCCTTTTTTGCTCTTCCGCCTTTTTTGCTCTTCCGCCTTTTTTGCTCTTCCGCCTTTTTTGCTCTTCCGCCTTTTTTGCTCTTCCGCCCTTTTTGCTCTTCCGCCTTTTTTGCTCTTCCGCCTTTTTTGCTCTTCCGCCTTTTTTGCTCTTCCGCCTTTTTTGCTCTTCCGCCTTTTTTGCTCTTCCGCCTTTTTTGCTCTTCCGCCTTTTTTGCTCTTCCGCCTTTTTTGCTCTTCCGCCTTCCGCTTTTTAAAATGCGGCAAAAGCCCATCCCTGGCCTAAACGACACTATTACAAGAAAAAATTCGTACCAATTTTGTCCCTCAAAAGTACTAAAACTTTGCAAATTTTCAAACAGATTCTGACACTCCCAATTCTAAAAAATTGTCCAATCAACTTTCCGTTAAAAGCAACGCTAAAAACAAGATTTTTATCATCCATAAACCCTAATTTTTCAAAAATCTTTTATATTAATTTATATTCCCTATACAATTTAGTATTTATTTAAAATTTAATTTTAAATAAATTTTAAAAATTTAAGTTTAAAACCAACAATGGTGAAAACAATGGACAATTCACAAATCCAATTTTGGCCAAAATCTTTAACGAAAATCAAGAAAATGAAAATTTTAATGAAGTTCACAATTTTATAAATATTTATGAAAAAATATATGAACTGTCTATAAGTTCAAAAGTATGTTTTTCTTTTGAAAGAAATTTCATTTAAAAAATTTTGTTTGAACCACAATTTCACCCCAAACTCAAAACAAAACGAGAATTCTGTAAATGAAATTCCTAAATAGTGTGTGGGAAATGGAATATATCTTCTACATCCGCAAATTTTGTCCGCAAATTTTTGCGGATTTTTTAATTTTAACAAGTGCCCGGGATATTTTAATTTCTTAATTATTTAGAAAATGTTAATTAATTTCATTCATCTATTTAATCTAAGAGGACAATAATGGGGTATATTTTTAGACATTTCTGTTCGTAATAAAATTTTTGAATTTATTCAGATCTCGGCCAAATTTCTGAAATTAAATCTATTTTTATAATTATTTTATCAATAATTTATAATTATTTTAATGGTGATTATCATCAAAGGGTCCTCAAAACTTCTTTTTCGTTTACTTTTTTGTGTATTTTTGGTATTTTTCCAATATAAACTGCCCAATATTCATATAAATAATTTTAAAAAATTCAGCTCAGTCAAAAGATTATTGAAGCTATTGAAGAAATTTTAAATAGCAGAAATGAAGAGAAGGAAGAAAAAATTAAAAAAATTGAAAAATACTTAGACAATTATGTGAAAAACGATAAACCTGAAAAAGTTGGACTTGCTAATATTCTTTGAAAGAGTTTCTAAAGAGAAAGAAAAGACGATTAAAGAAAAGAAAGAAATTGTAAATAATATTTAACCAAAAAAATTTTTTTGAAAAGATTTTCTCTAAATTAAAAGTCCCACCGGGGCGCCCAAAACGCCAAAAGCAATTGTGCACAGCCCTGGTCACCAAAGACTTTTTTTTAGAAAATACTTTAAATTCCTTTTTCTGAGATATTTTTTCATATTTTTTATGAAATTTTATTTTATTTTCTGAGAAAAAATAAAAGAACATTTGTTGTACAACGAGCAAAAATATTCTACATTATTTTTATAATGTTTCTGTTTACACAGCAGATCGAAAATTCAACTTGTATTAGTTTTTATTTTTTTAGATCTGAGGAAATAAGGCAGCTTAGAAATAGAATGAAAAAATATTTGACAGAAAAATCATTAGTATTTTAAATTATAAATTTAGTTTTATGAGTGAATTGAAAAAAATTTTTGAGGGGAGGAAGTTGAAAAAATCGTATTTTCAGCGCCGCAGTCGAAAATTTTGAAGTATATATGCTAAAATTGGAAATAAGAAAATTTTTGTTATTTTTTAAAAAACAAAAGAACAAAGAAAGAATCAAAAATTATATTTTATATGGCAAGAAGTCCATTTTTTGGCAAATGCCTGAAGGGCATTTGCCACTTTCCCGTCGTTCCCGTCTCTCTTTTCAACTTACGAATCAAAAATTTCTCCTGGCGGTCCAAAAACTTTATTCCCTAAACGAGTAATCAAAGAATTTTTAAAAGGAAAGATTCATTAATTAACTTCACTTATTGAAGAAAATTTCTTCTACTCCTCTTCCGACTTTTTAAAAATCGGTTTGGAACTGCGGAAGGTGCGGACTGTCTGCTAAACATAAATCTTTTTTGTTTAAATTGTTTATAAAGTGAAAAGTGTTTAAAAATAGGTTAAAGTTAAAGAGCTAGTGACCACAGGTCCCGAAAATCCGTAGGATATCTTTTCTGGATCCGCAAACACCTCTGACGCATCCCTAGTTCCCATGCAAATATCAAATATACTATGTATATATCGGTTATTCCCTTTTAAACTCCTTTATAAAATATTTTAATTTATATTAAATTTTTGTTTTCGCCATCTGGGTTGTAATTATTAAAAAAAATTTTTTTTCGTTTTATAAATTTATTTAATTGATTTTTGTATTGTTGATTTTATATTTCTTCGATTTTTTCAAGAGGGGGGTATGCTGAAAAAAATTTTTGGGTAGAGGAATTGTCGTGGATACGGGGGCTGATAGCCATTTTATTTTTTTAATTTTACATTTATTAACATTTTTATAAAAATTAAATTAATTTTTAAACATTTTTCAGAAAAAACCTCAATGAAAACCCTTCACTTTCCTAATTTATTCAAAATTTCTTTATTCTTGTTGGTTTTGAGTCTCCAATTTGTGGAAATAGCTCCTAGTAAGCTGATAAAACATGCAATAGAAACAGTGCCAAAAGTAGTAGAAGCTTTAAAACCAAACATCAGAATACCAGTCCTCACTACACAAATTGGGTAAAACAAATTTACTTTTTTAATATTTTTTAAAGATTTAAAAAAAAGTTGACTCTCATTGTAAAAACGCCCCAAACATTCATCTGATATACAGAATATTTTTAGGAAAAAACCTCCAATTGGAATAAACTTTGTGATTATAACGAAAGTCAACTGTGTAATTATATAATTATCAATAAATACTTATAAAAAATATTTTTTTTTGAAAATAGGAAAGGTCCGAAAAAGGAAGATTATCTTCAAACAAACCCTCCACCAGTTTTTGTACCTGCACATCCAACAAAAAATTTTGCGAAAATTACAATTCCTTAAAAAAAGACAGAAAGAAGATTAAAGAAAGAAAAGAAAAACATTAAAAAAGAATTGGAATTTTTCTAAATTAATTTAAAAAAAAAAAATTATTTTTAAACCAATTCGTTCATTTTTATAGAATTTAGAAGATTGTAAAATCATTATTTTTTTGAGTTTCAGTAAATTGTTATTTCGGTAAATTGTCCAAACATTTTTATAAAGCTTATTCACTCCCTTAAAAAAAGTTGTAAAGAAAATATTTAAAAGTAAATTTAAAATATTTTTAAAAACATCAATTAAAACAAAAACAAATTTTAAACTTTTTAAAGTGAATTAATTTTATGCAAGGTTAGGAGTTTTTAATTAGAAAATCAACTACAAATAAAATAACCAACCACCAGGGGTGTTCCTCGTCTCGTTCTCGTCTCTCGTTTCTCGCCGATTCTCGTCTTTTTGGCATTTCGCCTCTCGTTTCTCGGGGTAGGGGATCATTCAGTCCCGCCGTTTCAGTCCCACCGTTTCAGTCCCCGCCGTTTCAGTCCCGCCGGTTCAGTACCCAGCAAAAGGGGGATGTTTCAGTCCCCATGGGTTAAAAATTGTAATTAGGTGGAAATTCGAGGGTTAAAACGAACTTTTATGTTTCCTTTGATTAGAAATCATGGAAAACAGTTGAATAAATTAATAAGAAAGAAAAAAGGCAAGAAGTAATAAATTTAAGAAACTCCAAAAATTCAAAAAAAACTTATAAATTCAATAAAATTGGCTGTAAAGTTTAAAATAATTTATCAAAAAGAAATAAAAAAACCATTGTCCCGTTTCACTTATTAAATTTGTGGCCCTAAGGAGGACCGTTTGGGTTTGGTTTTCACAGCAACTTTCCAAGCCTGTTCGCCATGGGTCTTCTAAGGCACCAGCGGATCTGAATGATCGGCGGATCATTCAGTCCCGCCGTTTCAGTCCTCGCCGTTTCAGTCCCCGCCGTTTCAGTCCCCATGGGTTAAAAATTGTAATTAGGTGGAAATTCGAGGGTTAAAACGAACTTTTATGTTTCCTTTGATTAGAAATCATGGAAAACAGTTGAATAAATGTTTGAAAGAAACAGTTGAAAGAAAAAAGGCAAGAAGTAATAAATTTAAGAAACTCCAAAAATTCAAAAAAAAACTTATAAATTCAATAAAATTGGCTGTAAAGTTTAAAATAATTTATCAAAAAGAAATAAAAAAACCATTGTCCCGTTTCACTTATTAAATTTGTGGCCCTAAGGAGGACCGTTTGGGTTTGGTTTTCACAGCAACTTTCCAAGCCTGTTCGCCATGGGTCTTCTAAGGCACCAGAGCAACAAAAAATTAAAAAAAAATAAAACTAAAAATAAAATAAAAAACCTTGTTATAACTTGGCAGCTAATTCGAGAACCTCTGCATCGAAGTGTTCAAGAACAGCGGCCATGTTGCTGAAAAACGTCGCTCTTGTTTATGAAAGTCGTCCCCTAAAATTGATAAAATAATAATTTTAAAGAAAAAAATAAAAAAAATACTTAAAAACCTAGTCGCCCTTTGGAGAAAATCAAAAAAAATATATAAAACTAAAAGAAAAGTGAACATTAAAAAATTTTTTCCGTTGCCGTCAACCCTTCCTAAAATTTTCTAGAAAAAATTTTGAAGCTTAAAAAGTGTTTAAATGAAACCTTAGGCTTTGGAATAACAGCATGCATGGCGAACAATCCTATGCTGAAGCAATTTCTGACAGAATTACAATTTTTAACCCATGGGGACTGAAACATCCCCCTTTTGCTGGGGACTGAAACGGCGGGGACTGAAACGGCGAGGACTGAAACGGCGGGACTGAATCGGCGGGACTGAATGGTCCTTAGCCCCGTTTCTCGCGTCTCGTTTTTAATTTGATTCTCGCTTTCTCGTGTCTCGTTTTTCAAAATCTGTTTCGGCACACCCCTGCCAACCACGTCTACCATATTTTCTCTTCCAATTGTTTCAAGGAATGTTCTTAACAAAAATGTTTCTTCTTCCGTCAATTCCAAGCAAGGGAAGCAAATTCTGTCCCTTCCTGACCCATTCAAATAGCATTGGATATAACTACGTTTGGTCATTCTCTTTAAATTAGGGTTGGGCCCTAATTTAAAGGGGGCGCAACGGGTTGTCGTTTTTTGTCGGGTGTGGTTCGGGGTCAGCCGGGAATTTAATTATGTGCGGGGTTAGGGTCGGGGATGATCCTGAAAAATCGTTCGGAACAGGTTCGGGGTTGAAAATACGTTAGGGATTTTGTTCGGGATTTTGGGTCGGGGTACGGAGCGCAACCATACTTTAAATGCCTAAATAAAAATATTTACCGTATTTATCAAATACTCCCTCAGATAATTATCCCTTCCCTATTAATTACTCTCTACAAGGATATGTTCAAACAATAATTACACCTTCCTAAATAGTGATAATTACCCTATAAAATAATCTCTATTAATTACCCTCTCTTTAATAATTCCAGCGAAGTTAAAATAATAATTAACCTCAGGGTAATTTTTTGAGAAAATATTGTAATTATATATTTTCGACCATCTGGGTTGTAATTTAAAAAAATTATTTAATTGATTTTTTGTCAATTTTTCAGGGGGGGGGGATGCGCGCAAGAAAAAAATTTCGGAAAATCAATTATTTGATTGTTATGGGAAGTGTTTAATTTTTCTTTTTTTTTAATTTAGAGATTTTTTAAATAATTTTAAAATATAATAAAAATTAAATTTATTTAGAGTTTGTGTTTAACAATTTTATAGAATTTTTTTTTAAATAAATAAAATAAATTTTCTCTATTTATTAAGAATGTGGGGAATCTTCTCATAAATACACTCACATTATTTTTATTAAATAAATTCAATTCCCCTATTAAAATTTGGAACTTTTGTTTTGTTTAGATATCATCTGGGATGTTGCAAATCAATTTTTAAAAAACGGAAAACAGAAGAAACGGAATAAAATTCAAAAACGGAAGGAGGGAGAGAAGAAGCAACATCTCTGATATCCACCCCATATATTCGCACAATGAAAAAATAAAAGAGAAAAAACTAAGAATTCTTGTGGTAAAATGGCGCGAATATATGGGCGGGCTTCTAAACAATATTTAAACATTTTCCGAAATTCTTTTAGTAATTTTTTTTGAGAAAGTTTAATATCCAATAAATTTTCTATTTTTCAGAGAAATCCCTCAATGAATTTGAGAAAATTTCAATTCTCTAATTTATTTAAATTTTCTTTATTTTTGCTATATCACGAAAGAGTTAAAAAAAAATCTAAACTCATTAGGAGAAAAACATAGAAATACGTTGGAAGATGCATCAAAACCTTCAAACTACAAACCTAAACCCTCCGATAACATACCGTATTTATTCTAATAGAATGACAGTCATTCTATTTTTCAACACCCCGAAAATTTGTCATTCAATTGGAGGTGTCATTCAAATAGAGGCTGTCATTCTATTTTTCATTGACTAATTTTACTCAGGCTTTGTGTGTCTGAACCCATCCATTACTAGCAACAAAAATAGTTTTTTCTTCTTCCAAAATATTAAATTGACTATAAAGTTCTTTTGCCTTAGTTTGAATCATTCTTCGCGTTACCCTTTGCTTCTTCTTTCTTAACTCATTAAACCATTCAAAAATTTCTTCATCCAAATTCGAATTAAGTAAATGACGGCCTGCACCTGGAAGACGACTTTTTGTTGATTTCTTATTCATTGCACTAAAGTAAAAGCTATAGTTTGCCTTAATATAAAAAAACTTACAGAAAACTTTCCTCTTGTTTTATCCACTGAATAACGCTTCCACGACACACTCCAAATCGCTTATGTGCTACATTATTACCATACTTCTTGGCAAATTGAATAACTTCTAACTTCTTCTCAACTGTGTATGAGTGCCTTGCTTTCTTTTCTGAAGGACCTTCTCCATTTGATAAAGTTTCTACGTCAATTTCTTCATCAATAATTTCAAGATTATTCATTTTTAAAACTAAACTAATATTAAGTTATGAATATTATAATAAAATCCGTTTAATTATTAATTACAAAAAATGTCATTCTATTAGAGGTGTCATTCAAATAGAGGCTGTCATTCTATTTTTCATAACCCCGAAAATTTGTCATTCTATTAGAGGTGTCATTCAATTAGAGGTGTCATTCTATTAGAATAAATACGGTATCTGGGTAAAACAGATTTTATTTAAATAATATTTTTTAAAATAATTTTTAAAGTGTTTTCTTTCGTTATAAAAACATCCTAAGCATTTAGCTGCTGTTCAGAATATTTATGGGAAGAAATTTCAGTTGGAATAACCTTTATGATTATAACGAAAGTCACTTGCAATATTTAAAAAAAAATAATAATTTTAAAAAATAGGAATACTATAAGTGTAAAACAGAAGAAGGCTCTTAAACCTGTTCTTAAAGAAGATAAGAATTTGAAATAAAGTTGGTTAAACTCATCAAAAGTACAAGAGACAGAATGAACATTAAAAGAAGAAAAGAAAAAACATTAAAAAAAGAATTGACTATTCAGAATTTAAAAAAAAACAAAATTTATTTTTAAACCCAATTCCTCCATTTTATAGACTTTAGAAGATTGTAAAATTATTATTTTTTGATTTTTAGTAAATTGTTATTTCGGTAAATTGTCCTAACATTTTTATAAATTTATTTTCTTCCTCAAAAACAAGTTGTAAAGAAAACATCTTTAATGTTGAGATAAAAAAATCAATTGAAAAATATAAAAACAAGTTTTAAACATTTAAGAGTGCATTTTAGAATTTTATGGAAAGTTTGGAAATTTTAATAGACTCAACAACTATCAACAAATGGACAATTCCAAGAAGAGGTGGGAGACAGGGATGTTACTTATTCCGCTTCTGTCTTCCGTCTAATTTTTTTGACTCTTCCGCCTTCCGTCTTTCGCTTTTTTAACTCGGTTTGAAACATCCCTGGCAGGGGCGAGCGCAAGAGATAAAATTGAAAAGCGCAAAACGCAACGCAAGAAACGCAAAAAATAGAAAAAATAACAAATTAAAAATAAAAGCCAAAAAATCCCGAAATTGCAAAAAAAAAAACTCAGGATTTCGGGACGGGAGTGGGAAGCTCGCCACTGATCCCTGGTGAGAGACCCTCATTTGCCAGTATTGTCCCTTCCCGTTGTTCAAAAGGTTTCCACAAAGGATGTTCTGTTTATTTGCCTTTAAATTTTATTCGTTTCTTCCTTCTTCCACTTTTTAAAAATCTATTTGTAATATCACTGATTTGCACTCAAATAACATCTAATAAACTCGATTATTCCCTTTAACAGCTTAAATAAAAGTATTTTTTAAATTTTTAATTTCGACCATCTGGATTGTAATAATTTTTTTTTATTTTTCTTCGATTTTTTCAGGAGGGGGTATGCTGTAAAAAATTTTTTGAGGGGAGGAATTGTCGCGGATATGGGGGCTGATAACTATTTCATTTTTTTTATTTTAAATTTTTTTTTTAATTTTTATAAATAAAAAATTTAATTTATTTATTAAAAAAATTTAAAAAGAAATTATTTTAATTAATTGTTTAAGAAATATATTAATTGAACTTTAACAAATTTAACAAAACTTTAAAAAAACATTGTATAGGTATTTATAAAATATATATTTAACAAAAAAAAATTTAAAGCAAATTTTTTAATTTAAAAAATCATCAAAAATAAATAAATTAATAAATTCGTTTAATTTCAAATTCAATAAATGACCCAGCTTTTTCAATAAAAACAGAGAATTTCATTTTTGGATTATATTTATTAACAAGTTGATATTTTGTACAGTCATGTCCTCTGTAGTGCCATTTTTCAATATTTTTAGCTTTTTCACTCAAATTAATAGGAAAATCAGAAGGAAAATAATGAATTTCTAATTTAATATTAGCCACTATTTTTGAACAATCTTTTGATGTTTCAATATTCTTAAAAGAAAATTATTTTTTTTATTCAATTTATTTTAAAAATTTATTTTGTCGTTTCAGGTTAAATTAAAATCGAATTTTTAAAATTTTTCAATTATTTTTTTATTCCCTTTTTTCCAAGTAATCGTTTTCGAGCCCGCTTAGGAACCAGAGATGGAACCAAATAAATATTTAATTTATCTCAAAAAATTAAGTTTAAAATTTTTAAAAATAATTAAATTAAAAAAAAATAACAATTAATTAAGAATTATTTGGAAAAACGGGAATAAAAAAAAGTAATTGAAAAATTCTAAAAATTCGATTTTAATTTAACCTGTAACGACAAAAATATTTTTTTTTAAATAAATTTTAAAAAAATTAAATAAATTTTTTTTTAAATAAATTTTAAAAAAAATTATTTTTTTTAACTTTTTTTTAAAATAATTTTTTTAATATACTTTTTTAATTACCTCCAAAATAATATTGCAAAGTTCGTGCACACGTTTAATAATAAAATAAATTTTTGGAAATTTATTTCTTTCATTTATTAATTTTAAAATAAATTGATAATATTCTTCTCCTTCATTAAAATTATCATTTATCATTAAAGATTCATTAATGCAGAGATTATTCAAAATAAATTTCAAAGTATTAATTCCAATGGAGCGTGATAGATAAAATTGTGCTTCTTTTTTGATATTAGATTTTAAAGGAATTTTTGTTTTATTTTCTTCAAATAATAATTTAATAAATTCTGAATTAAATTCAATGTAATTAAAAACAGCATATTCAAAAGTTGAATTAAAAATTTGTTCAAAGTAATAACGAGTAATTTTCATTTCTTCAATATTTTTTGGATAAAGAGGCAATTTTAAAAAATAATTAGTATTTCCTAAAAATAATAAAAAATAATTTTAAATAAAAAAATAATTTTATTTTTGTCTAATTTTTTTTTCAGAATTTAAGAAATCGAGCTGAATCGTTCACATAAGATCTAATGATTTTTGAGAAATTTTGGAATAAAAAAAAAAGAAAGAGAAAAGCGAAAAAGAAAACCATAAAAATAATTGTCTTATCAATTATTTAAATTTTACCTGAATACAGTAAGAGAAAATAAGTGTTATCTTCATCTTCATAAGATGTTTGCATATTATAATTATATTTATAAAACATAGGAATTGACCCTTCTATTGCAATTTTCCACTAAAAAATTATTTTAAATAAAAATGTTTAATTGTTTACCTTCTCCTCAAGTTGTTCACTTAATTTAAAGTCAAAATATTTGGGAACATAATTATTATTTCATAACTTTTTAAAATCTTTTGTTTACTTAATTGATAGTCGATAAGATCGGAAACATGATTAACAAATTTATATCTGTGAAAATCGCCATTTTTAATACTCAACTGAAGAATAAAAATTTTAAAAAATAAATTATTATCTAAAATATTACAATTTGTATTAAATCAAATTTTAAACGTGCCAATTCTTCTTTGAATTCTTTAATAAATTTATTAAAATAACGACATGTTTGTTGCAAAGAAAATAATTGATTAAAGTTGAGAAATTTAAAAATATCAAGTTTTGTTTCTGTTGGTAAAGAATAAATTATGGAATTCATTTTGTTTTTCTAAAAAATGTTTAGATTAAAAACATTGAACAAAACAAGTTTTAAACATTCAAAACAAGTTTTGAACATTTAAAGCTTATTAAATCCAACAAAACAAATTTAAAACTTTAATAAAGTTTTAAATTTGTTGTAATTATTTTAAACTTGAAGGAAAATTGTTTTAAAAAATATTAATTGAACTTTAAACAAATTAAACAAAACTTTAAAAACAACTTTGTATATTTATAAAATAAATTTATCGAAAAGGAAAAAGAAATTTAAAGCAATTTTTTTTAATTTAAAAAAATAATCAAAATGTAATTAAATAATTTAATAGATTCGTTTAATTTCAAATTCAATATAAGACAAAGTTCTTTCAATAAAAATAGAAAATTTAATTTTTGGATTATATTTATTGACAAGTTGATATTTTGTAAATAAACATTTATCGTCTTGCCATTTTTTAATATTTACAGCTTTTTCACTCAAATTAATAGTAAAATTAGCAGGAAAATAAGTCAGCCTCAATAAAATTTTAGCCACAATTTTTGAACAATTTTTTGATGTTTCTATATGCTAAATTTATTTTTAAAAAATTTTCTTGTCTCTTCAAATTTTTTAAACATACATTCAAAACAACATTACAAACTTCTCCATGATGAAAATTAGCAAACATTTTAATGGATTCACTAATACAGAAATTATTCAAAATAAATTTTAAAACATCGTTAATTCCGTTGGATTTTGATATAGAAAAATATGCTTTTTTAGCGTTAAATTGTAAAGGAGTTTTTGTTTCATTTTCTTCAAATAATAAATTAATCATAACTGGATTTATTAACATATCAAAATGAGCATAATCAGATGCTGAATTAAAAATTTGTTCAAAATAATAACGAGCAATTTTCATTTCTTCTATATTTTTTGGATAAAGAGGCAATTTAATAAAATAATTTTTGTCAAAAAATTGTAAATTATAATTTTTGTTGTCTAAAAATAATAAAATTTTATTTGATCAAAGGTTGAACAGAAAATGGATGATTTTACCGTTTAATTAATATGACTTGTAAAAGTCTTATCTTCTAGCAAGAATAATATGCCCAGTATTACGATATCATAAGAAATTGGAATTGTTCTGAGTGCATTTTTCCGCACTAAAAAAGATAATGTTTTGGAAATTTTGAATGAGATCTATCATGTTCATGCTGCGGAAAAATTCATTGGAGGGGAGACCATCATGGAGAGGGACCCAGACCAGAGCACAACCGACTGTGCCACCATCCAGGGTTATTTTTATTCATTTATATTCTTTCTGCAAGTGCGGACACAACAAAATCAATTTCACCTTTTCCTCAAGTTGTTCACTTAATTGAAAGTCAATTTTAGGAAAATGTTCTAAATTACGCCTTTTATTGTACATTTGTTCCTAAAAATTAATTAATTAATACCTTATGTAATATTATATGTACAATTAATATTGTATCGAATTTTAATCTTGCTAATTCTCCCTCGTTGTCTTTAATAAATTTATTAAAATAACAATTTGTTTGTTGCATAGAAAATAATTGATTAAAGTTGAGAAATTTAAAAACATCAAGTTTTGTTTCTGATGGTAGATAATACATTTTGTTTTTCTAAAATTTGTTTGGATTATTAAAACTTTGAGAAAAACAAGTTTTAAACATTTAAAGTTTGTTGCAAAGAAAAACAAACTTTAATTAAAACTTTAATAAGTTTAAAACTTGTTGTAATTATTAAAACTTGACTGATCAAGTTTTAATGCATTAAAATAAATTGTTTTAAGAAATATATTAATTGAACTTTAACAAATTAAACAAAACTTTAAAAACAATATTGTATATTTATAAAATAAATTTATCGAAAAAGTAAATTTAAAGCAAATTTTTTAATTTAAAAAAATCATCAAAAAATGTAAATAAATAATTTAATAAATTCGTTTAATTTCAGAACTACCCCCTGACGCATTTTTTTCAATAAAAACAGAGAATTTCATTTTTGGATTATATTTATTGACAAGTTGATATTTTGTATAGGCGTAATCATATTCATGCCATTTTTCAATATTTTCAGCTTTTTCACTCAAATTAATAGAAAAACCAGAAGGAAAATATTGAAATCCCAATCTAATATCAGTCACAATTTTTGAGCAATCTTTTGATGTTTCGATATTCTAAATTAAAAAGGAATTATTTTTGTCTTGTCAATGTTTTTAAAAATTGTTGAAATTTAATTCTGGTTTTATTTTAAAGTTTTAAGTTTATTTTAAGGTTTTAAGTTTATTTTAAAGTTTTAAGTTTATTTAAGGTTTTAAGTTTATTTTCTGATTTAGTCTTAGGTAAACTTTTAAAGTTTATTTTCTGATTTTTAAGTTTTTTGTAATTCTGATTTTATTCCAGGTTTATTTTTCAGGTTTATTTTTACGTTCATTTTTAATCTAATTTATTTTCTGATTTTATTCAAGTTTTAATTCCAAGTTTAATTTTTCTGGTTTATTTTAGGTTCATTTCTAATTAAACTTTATATAAATTTAGCAATATTTTGATGTTTATATATGCTAAATTTATTTTTAAAAAATTATTTTTGTCATTTCAAGTTTTTAACTTACCTCCAAAATAATATTGAAAACTTCTGGCGCACGTTTAATTATAAACCAAATTTTTGGAAATTTATTTCTTTCATTTATTAATTTTAAAATAAATTGATAATATTCTTCTCCTTCATGTTGATAATCAAACATCATAATATACCCACCAATGTTGAGATTATTCAAAATAAATTTTGAAGCGCTATTGATGGATGTTAGATAAAATATTGTAAATTTGTTGATATTAAATTTTAAAGGAATTTTTGTTTTATTTTCTTCAAATAATAATTTAATAAATTCTGGATTAAATTCTGTCCAGCCAAAATTACCATATTCAAAAAAAGAATTAAAAATTTGTTCAAAATAATAACGAATAATCTTCATTTCTTCAATATTTTTTGGATAAAGAGGCAATTTTAAAAAATAATTAGTATTTCCTAAAATAATAAATATAAGTTATATTTATTATTTTACACAAACCAAAAATATCATTATAATTACAAGTATTTTGTTGAATTTTAATTCTTCGAAATAAAATCTATCCAAAATTGCACAGTAATTAATCTTTTTATTTGTATTACAATTTTTAAGACCAATATTCATCCATTTATTCTCTCCTTTAAATTTATATTTAATTTCAAAGTCAAATAAAGAATTTGTTAAACACGGTACGGAATACCGATACATTTTTATCGGTATTATCGGTATTTTTCGGTAGTACGGTACGGAATACCGACCGATACAAAATTCCGATCTCTAAATATAAGATTAATAGAATTTTCTTTTCATTTTTTTTCTCTCATTTTCATGTTTTTGGGAGCGATTTTTTGGAAGAAATTTTGGGAAGATAAATCCCAGAACTATTTTTGGGAAACAACAATGAAAATAAAAGAGATAAATAAAAATAATTGTTGCCTAATAACTTAAATTTATAAGGTATAACCTATGTAAAGAAAATCCAAAGAGATCGTTTGAAGACGTTGGGGTCACTAGAGTGCTGCCACTAGAGAGCAGGCACTAGAGAGCCGAGCCACTAGAGTGCGGGCACTATAGAGCCCCCTGTTAAGGGGCCAGAAGAGTGCCAATAAATTTTTTTGTGTTTATTGTATAATTTCATTTTTTAGATAAAAAACAAGGACAAGGTATAAAGCCTTTAAATTTATATA